>CAJNYU010004523.1:93990-149215 GCA_905331475.1 Rotaria socialis | reverse complement strand
ACTTTAAATGAACAGGTTTCCAAATATATTCGAATATATATTTAAATGAAATCGATTGCCACTATTTCGAACCGGTCCCATTACTGAGAACAATGTAAATAGATGTATTTGATCTTATCATCTTTTCTAATTCTAGTTTTCTCACTTCCATTTGTTTTATTTATGTATTTGAACGAGAACAAAAAAAAAAGATTTTGTAGAATTTAGAGAAAGAAACACAAATAGATCTCAAATAACAGAAAAAATAATGAAAGAATGAATCAACATGAGTACAGATTAAAATTTCTCTTATAACAACACACGAAACATACACACAAATATATTTGTGGAAAGTTTTTTTTTCTGTACAATTAAACAGAGTGCGAAATACACATAAATCCAGAGAAAAACGAGAACAATAGACCATTCATGTTTATCTTGTTGGTTATTTTAAATAAATAGAAGCTACGGCAGCAAGTAAAAAGATGACTACTATTGACAGGCAACATGCTCAATAACTGGAGATTTTTTTTCTTTTATATTCAATTTTTATTTGAACAACAAAAAGGAAAGAAGAAAAGAAAAGAAAAGCAGACACTCACAAAATAATTTGGAAAAAATTCTATGTACAAACAGAAAAATGATTGCAACATATGATAAGGTAGTTATTTCAGTTGTGCAGTCAATTCATATAAAATAGAAGATACTGTTCTGCACATACAAGCTAACGAATAAAAAGAGGCAGAAAGAGAGAGAGAAGAAGAAAAAAGAAAAACATTTGAAATTCTCTTTAATAGCATTTCACTGTTTATAAATTATCTTTGCTGACATCAACAATTATATCGCTACTTTAGATAAAAGAATAAACAGTTGAACCTACATTTTACGTATACATATAAAGACAATCAAAATAGAGTGTGCACACGATCGCAACAAGGAAAAAATGAAGGAAAAATGAAACTCGAAAATTTATTTATTCTTTTTAGTTGCTCCAATTAATTATTACGTCAACGACTACTTGTAGTTATTAAATTTACTCCAGGTGGTACCGATGGTGATACTATCTATAATAAATCGAGAAATTTAAAAATAAATTTCATTCACGTGAAGTAGTATTTTTCACTTAAGCACCCGAGCGCATAATAGTTCGAATGGATAACATCTCTGGGTTACAACTACTACATCACATATTTGAATCTAGGATAACACAGTAAGTTCTAAATGATTTAATTATATTGTGGCAGACGAACTAGACAAAAGGACGGTCTGGAGCACGCTGTAAGGTAGAACGGAAAGAAATCGGGGAATGTTCATATTTTTTCGATTCTTTTTTGTGAAATCAGATTAATGCGTTTTAACGCGTTAAAATTTTGAACGCGAAAAACGCGTTAATAAGCGTTAACGAAGAAAAAAAATCCAAAAAGGTGCGGTTTTTACGTTTATTTTTTTTTGTTAAAATTTTACGCGTTATTTTTTATTGTTTGGTTGACTGGGTACAAGTGGCCGATGTTCTATTTCAATTTCTTCGACAATATTATTTGGTACATGACCAACTTCACCATGAAAATTTCTTGCACGCCACCATTTCTTTGAATCATCTTCGATTTCAATTAATTCACCACGACGTACAGTTAATTCTTTCTGATTTTGTCCTTTACGATCAATTTTCACAGCACAAATTCTTTTGTAAGAAAAACAAAAGTGCTATTTTTTTTGTTTATTTTCACTTACTGTGCTCCAGCTCGTTTTCGATCAATAGCCCAAGCATGTTCATTTTGCATTTGAGAATTATAATTCTCTAACGTACCATTTTTGCCTGAACGATCAACAGTAGACGTATCAAAATGTCCAGCTATGGGTGACGGTTGTCGACCGATTGTTGCACCATAATTTGTTGTTAAACCATTATTATTATTATTTTGATTTGTTGACTACATTAAATAAAAAGGAAACTCATGTTTATATTTATAAAATAGGATTTTATTTAATTAACGTACACGGACAGTAGTCGTAACTAATTGTTGTCGTTCATCAAATTTGGTGAAAGGATGAGTAATTCTTGCATGATCATTATTATGTGTTGATTGTAATGGTGATGGTTGAGGAAGTTCGCTTGGTGTATTTTGAACCCATACAGCACGACCCTCAAAAAACACTGGTCGATAATCGGAAAATTTCGGTGTTGATTCATCACTATAATAATGAAAATATAGCAAAAACTTAATTATAATTCAAAATCATACGCTGTTCGAATCCATGCTGGGCCAAGATTACGTAGAATTTCATGTTCTTTGGATGTTAAACAATTTAATAATAATTCTTTTGCTTCTTTAGTTATTACTGGTACCCCTATGTCTTGTGCAAGTTTTAATTGATTAATATGTTTCGTACGCAAGGTATATAAAATAAATTGTAATGGAGATAATATGTAATGTACTAATTCAGGTGCATTTGGATTATGTATTATATGTTTAAGTTCTCCTAATAAATTAAATGAATGTTTAAACTTTTGTAATATATCAACAAAAAAACGATCATCTGGAAGTTTTTCAACCATTTGTTTTAAACCAGCTGCAAAGAAAATATAATCGAAATAGAGAAAAATTAAAGATACCAATAAAACTGACTAGCTGATTTTCTATCTTTTCGTCGATGATCGCGTTCTAACTCTTTGGTATATTCCATTAATGCTTCAAGACACCGCACAAATAATTCAATATCATCAAAACACTTGTTTAATTCTTCTGTTAAACGTTTATAATAATCAGTTGCAGCTACTGTTGATTGTTGAGTCATGGTCTGTGTTTGTTGATTATTGACTATGTATGATGAACCTTTAAAAACGTATCAAGTTAAAGACAGTCAATAGAAATTTCAATTTATTTACTATTTATTTGTGGTGGTTCTGTTTTCGTGTGCTGCATTACAGGAGGTGCTGCACCAAAGATAAGATCAGTTGTACGACGTTCAAGCTCGTTACGATTATTCGTGGGAGCACTAAATAAGAATGAAATTGTTTTTGCATAAACTATCATATATATGGAGGTGTATGGCTTGGAAAGTATAAAAAAAATCCAAATCTTTTTTTGCGATACTTTTAGAAAGTGGAACAGAACAACAATGAAAACATTCTTGCGTATATTAGATTGTGTTTAATGTAATCACTGATGATAATTAGATGGATTTTGTTCTATTTGAAAATTTATTTCTTTAATATCAATTTTTTGTAATTCTTCAGAATTAATATATATATATACGATCACAGATCATAAATCAAAAACGTCTATCACATTCTTACAATTTGGTCTATTGACGGTCAAAATTTTATTGCTATAATTCAATATATCTTTTCGATCGTGTTTCATAAACGAATATGGCCGTGTCTATGGTGTATTAATATATCTCTTAACCCTTTACGGCCGGATGTTGTCATTTGGCAACATTGTACCGATATTTTAAGAAAGGTCTAGGTATACTGTGGACAGATAGTAAATCAATAGTTCAATAATTACTACAAGATATTTTAGAACATACTCATAGTCCATGAAACAAAACAAAAACGTTCAGCTGAGAAAATTGCCGGAGTCCTCCTGAATACTCCTAAAGAACAACTGAATCATAATAGATGTTCTTATGGTACCCTCAATCATTCAATCCCACACGTCACTAGTGGTAAATTTCCCCTCCTTGATCTATTGTATATTGTATCACTCAAAGAGATGATTCAATGAGTACTGACAATAAGAGGAGGTATGGATGTTGCCAAATGGTAACAGCCGGCCGCGATTGGTCAAAGCTTTTGAAAAATCATTTTTTGTTTTGGATCATCGGTATTCGCTATTTTGCTTTTTTTTCATTTATTCATACAAGAACAAAGCATACAAAACATATCTGGTGCATTTACATAGCTTTTCCTAGCTTTCAATGGAATTTTCTATTAAAAAAAAGTCAGCATGATAGTATTTTAGTTCTCAATAACTGGTATGGAAATGGATACTTAATTTACGTATCGGCACCGATGTAGAGAAATAAAAGATCTACAAGAATACCTATCCTGCTGCCAACTAACACAAAAACCCATACATCTACTATCTCCTTAAGTTCAACGTATGTCAACTTTTTCGTACAAAAGTTGATTTGAATCGCGGAGAAACTGTGCAGGCGTATCATAAATATTTTTTACACTTTTTTCTTGAATAATTAAATGAAAGGAACGCAAAATAGTGAATTTCGATGATTGAAAACGACAAATGAATTTCTCAAAGTTTTGACCCTTTACGGCCGACTGTTGCCAAATGGCAACATATATACAGCTATTCAACATAGAAGCACCGTTCAATTTTAAGAAATATTTTTTTGCTATCTCTATGGTAGGATAAGAAAATATATGCAGAAGAAGAGTTTTAACTATGTCGCTTCTGGGAGCCGGCTGGAAAGGGTTCAAGAGAAATTACTTTTAAGGAAACGATTAACACATTGACTCATGATTTCAAACTTATGATGAACAACATTCAACTTCCTAAACGTAAGTATTCATTTCATACGTAATGATTTAATGGTTTTTTATATAGATTTCAAGATTTATGATTTACCAAATAAAAGTACAAATATTTGTTTTATACCTTTTTAGATTTTTTAACGGTTTACCAGTAGCAGTTCGAATACTATCCACAAGCATTTTTGCCTCATTATTCGAACATTTAAATACAATAACAGATGACGAATCACTGCTATTCGTACTACTAGCATGGCTTGTTGTTGTTGCTAATTGTCGATCGAGTAAACGATACATGAATATATCATTAAGTGTATCGGGTACATCAGCATGTACACATGTCGGATCAACATTTTCAAGTGGAATTGTTTCAGCAACAACCTAATGAAATTATAGAAGTTTTATTTTAAAAATTAAAAGAAGAAAAAACGTATTTCACTTGTGATACTCGGTCGAATATAACAAGAGAACGATCGGTAACAAATAAAGAACATGATTTATTAATAAAACTACGCGTTTGTTCCTTTTGACGTAATTTACTCACAACTTCAGCTGAATAAAAAGCATCTAAATTTAAAAGAAAAAGAAAAGAAAATAATCAGATTATTTATCAGTTTGAGATCAATTCGATTTTTGATTTTCAGTGATAAATTCAATAGTGTAAGCTTACTCCTTTTATCTTCAATGCGTATAATAGCTAATAAATAAGTATCGAAACGATGTGCTCGTGACAAATCAGGATTGAGCGCAGTTGCATTTGAACGTGGTGAATAAGCATCGTGCATTAGATTATTCGATCCGAAAGATGCATTAGCTCGATCTATATTAAAAATAAAAATTGTGTAGTTTCATTTATTCAAAAAAAAAAGATTGAATATTGTCTCTTAGATTAATGTCATACCACATTCAAGTGTTCAAAGGTAATAAAGTGAAACAATAGTAACAACAATAACATACCATTATATGGTTGACTAAGATGGTAACGTCCAATAGAGGCATTGGCAGGTAGACCACCATGTAAAACTGATGAATTTCCAAAGTAACTCATTCGAGATTCGATTCTTCACCTCACTTACAGTATTTTCGTACGTCTCTTATCGATAGATCACGTTGATGTCGATAAATAAGTAATGGCAATTCAATATTGTTTTGTTTTGATTCAAATTAAGTGGAAAAAAAGGTGTTGATGGTCGACGTGTGTCGTTTTAAAAATCCCGACTCCTGTCTTTTCTTTTTCTCGCTCTTTTCAATTTCTTCCTCTTCTTTATGTATGTTCGACGGATAAAAAAAAACGAAAAATAATAATTGTGCTGTTTATAACTAGTAGAACTCTCCTTCTATGGTTGACAGTACAGGCGGCGACGAGCGATTTGTAGAAGCAGAAGAAAAACGAAAAAAAGAGAAGTAAAAGAAAAAAAATTATAAAAGTTTGTCAAATAAAAGAACGAATAGTGGCATAGGGAATGCATTCAACAGTCTGGGGTTAAATCATAAACGGTAGATGAAAAAAGAGTTGAAAGAGCAAGAAGAAATAGATATTGTGGATATCTCATTGGTATGGTACTTGTCACACCCTACTCTTCACACACAAGTGATGAAAATCTATGAAGAAATTACTTAATGAAATCGATGTAGGTGGAAGTTTTATGTCACCAAAACCAACAAACAAAAGCAAAAGACTAGCAAGCAATCATAACAATCACTACTTCATTTATCAATATCATAATATAAAAGAGCTGTTGAAAAACCGTTTCATATCGAGAAAAAGAAAAGATACACAGCACAGGTGACATACAGTCAGCTTACCAAGAAATAAACTATATGATTGAACGATTAAATCGATAGTAAGAATAGAAAAGATCATATAAAACTCAAAAGATTTTTACCTGATGATTTCCAACGTTCTCCATTACTATTCATTGAATGCATAGGCTTTGAAGTTCTAGATAAAAAAAAAGGAAGAAAAAAAATAATCAAATCGATAGTAATTGTAAGAATTCTTATTTACTCATCGAATTCATGATGATGTCCTCGGCGAAGATGGCTAAGCATTATGATCTAGAAGCAAATAAAATGTATGAGTAGTCTTCGTATGTTGTTTTTTCTTCTTCTACCGATATGTATTCATAATAAGTATTACATGAACATCGATCTCGTCTCCTTCGTAAAAGAGAACAATTCAAAGGCTAAATTAAATGAACATGTAGTACAACTATGTCATGTCGCCTACATTAGGATAGGGGAAAAAAGTTAATCTTCGTTTAAATAAGACACTATTGTAAGTCCGAATCAATAAATTAACATCATAGACGAAACAAAATGACATTTTGTTCTCGTATACAATAAATCCTCAACTAGCCTTGATTTTCAAAACAATTTATTGAGTTATTTTTTAGTGAGCGCAAAAAATCTATATTCAAATAGCTGCATATTGCTAGTGGAAATTTCTTGGCAGGGTGATTAATTGCGTGAAAATGCATCACTTGTAAGACGATGTGCATAAATGAAAGTATAAAGTGAAATCAAGCAAAAAGAAAGTTATCAATATATTTGTAATAACAGAATTTTAATTCAGGTTCGAATGCTAAGTGTACAGTCAAAAAGACTTATATTATTTGTATTTTAAAGATAGAACGATACTTTTTTTTTTTGGATACTTAAAAACATGGAAAATCAATCGATAGGCGTTATTATGACCATGATGGGATGTACAACTGAGTAATAAGAATATTCGACTAGTTAAATATTTTTATTTGCTATAAAAAGAAAAGAATTGCATGACTAAACGATCAAATATCTTTATTTTACTAGAATTTATCCTAAACAACTGAAACTGAAATTCGATATTGATTGACATTAATCGACAACGATTACAACTATGATGAAATACCTTTTAAAATCAGAAAAAAAAACGAAATGATTTATTATGATTGCCACTGATCTATTCTTTATTGAACATAGAATATTTATAAATACAACAATACTGATGTCATCGAAATGATATCCAGAGGAAAGTCTACTTCACATTTTTACTTTGTATATAAATCCTTCATAACAGTCCTATACAGAAAAGTGTTTTGATTTCTCGAGTATCTCTCTCTCTCTCTCTCTCTCTCATTGACAAAGGCTACTTGAATTCGCTTTTTGTCCTTTTTAGCTCGAAGTCTATTGACACAAGAATACAGAAGCAGAATGGAGATACATGTAAGTAGAGGAAAAAAAATCTTGTTGTTCACTGTTTTAAAAATTGATACGTACGCACACTTCTATAGATTCGATTTGCTGTAAGGAAAAAAAATAAAAACAAACATGAATAAGTCATCATCAGTAGTCTAAAGTATGCTTTAAGATCACAAAGAAAAAAAGAAAGATATTGATCAGTAAAGATCATGTATACGCGATAACCTGCGATAATAGAAAAAAACGAAAGTAGAACGCACGATTCGAATAAAATAAGCGATATATAAATCCATACTTTTTCATTTGGATTAGTGATAATTTAGAAATCAATTAGAATAAACATTCTAAAGTGTATATTCTTTTTCATTTTTTAATTATCACAAACTTTTTTTTTAAATTTAAACAAATATATCTTTTAAAATGTTTTCATTGGTCCTTTTTGTAAACCAATTGAATTGCATAAAATAATCAATACAAACATAAACCACCATCATCATAGAAATAGTTTTTCTAGTCGTGTTTAGTCATGTTATGTTTGCTACAAACATATCAATATTTTTATTTTAGATTCCTTGTTTTTTTTCTCTTCTTCGGTTACATTCACAATAATGTCAGACGAATATTGGATTATATCTGTACCTGGCAAATCAACACCACGACAAAGTTATGATGAAGTTTGCAAAGTGACTGGACGTGATCAGTTATCACAAAATTATATTTTTAATATTCCTGATTTAAAGGTTAAATAAAATGATGACATTATTTTGATAAAGACACATTTCTTCATTCAGGTTGGTACATTGGATTCACTTGTTGCACTTTCGGATGACCTTGCTCGAATAGACATATACATTGAAGGGTAAAAAGAAAATGAAGATTATTTATTATAAATCGAGAAAATTCCTTTTTGTTTCAGAGTTACGAAAAAATTAACTCAATTCTTTTTTCATGATGTACTTGATAATGATCGTAATCGTCTTGCTGAAAATCTTGTAGTTGGTCTGAATGGTGGTATGCTTTTCTTCTCTATCATTTATTATATTCTTTGAATCTTATAAAACAATTAGTCGACCCCATGCGTTATGTTACCGACTTTCAATGGGATCATGCAAAATATCCAACAAAACAATCATTAAGAAATCTTTCGGAGATTATTTCAAAAGTGAGTTTTACTTTTTTTTCAATGATACTTTTTAAAACTATCATAGTGTAAAAAATGTTTGTATCACACTCATTTCATTAGTAAATTTTACGAGAGACTTTTTAAAAATTCGACCAAAAATATTTCTTTATAAATAGACTATAAACGGAAAGTAAATTTCATCTAGCATACGCCAATAGAATATAGTCACGTTGAAAGTTCTATTCGTGAAATCTTGTTTTTTTTGTTAGTCACGATAAACATATGATATAGTTTGTTATCTATTAATAAAAAGTTCATTCTAATTTTTCAACCAAATAACCAAATATTTGAAGAAGATCTACATGTTGAACCATTAAAATGAATTTATTGAAAATTTTTGTTTTTTGTAATATCATCACGTAACTTGGTTTTTAAGTATTCAGTATGATATCATATATTTTCCGTATTATTATATCTAACTTCAGATTTTTGACAAGAAGTTCAATGAGAATTTTCACTGACGATACGATATTGATCACGAGTTCGAAATATTAGATAAGCATCTATTAGTAAACACATGTTGACACGGTAGTTATCTTAGGTTTTCTCCGATGGAGAGACAGATGTATTTTTAAGAATGATTAAAATTGCATAAAACATGATAATTCGAGATTTAGCGAATGATCATTTCAAAGAATCTCAATCTATCGCGTTTATTTAATATTTTATTTTTTTAATGAAAATTTTTCTTTGAAAGGGAGCAACACATATTGAAAGCGAACTTAAACTTCGTAGTCAAGCATATAATAATGTTAAACAAAATTTAGAATCATTAGAAAAAAAACAAACGTAAGTAATTAATTTTTTCTGGTTAGGTTTATGATTCTAATAGTATTATTTTTGTTCTAGTGGTAGTTTATTAACACGTAATTTAAATGATGTTTTAAAAAAGGAACATTTCATCTTGGGTAGTGAATATTTAAAAACGTTATTGGTTTGTGTACCAAAACCTTTAATAAGTGATTGGTATGCAAAATATGAATCATTGTGTAATATGATTGTGCCGCGTACAACAGAATTGATAACACAAGATCAAGATTATGCCTTATTTACTGCAACTTTATTTCAAAAAACTGAAGATACATTTAAACATAAATGTCGAGAAAACAAGTGAATGAAAATGACAGAAAATTTCGTTTTTGTTCTATTTTTTTTTTCATTTTATTTAAGATTTACAGTACGAGATTTTTTGTTCGATGAAAAAGCATTGGCTAATGAACGCGAAAAAATTCGAGAACTTGAAACTGAACGACAAAAAATTTATGCTAATCTTGTTCGTTGGCTTAAAATTAATTTTGGTGAAATTTTTACGGCATCTATGCATATTAAGGCATTACGAGTTTTCGTCGAATCTGTTCTTAGGTATTGCGAAATTAAAACTTCTTTTTAAAATTTATTCGATAGGTATTAAAGAATTTGAGATCCATCATCCAGATCTGTATAGAATTAGGATTTTAGAGCCACTTTTCAATTACCTTTTGAATCCTAATTGTACCGTTGTTCGTTCATGCTGTCATCTAATGGTTATACTGTCAATTGACTAGTAAGATATTAAAGGATCTTTTTCGGAAATAATTCGTTCATAAATATAGATTGAATGGAGACTAATGATTAGAGCCGTCATTGAAGATTGTCTTGTTTTATGAGATATTTACTACATAATACAACTTGACAACAAAATCCTTCGTTCTTTCAACACAATTGCTCGATATAATAAAACATGTTTACGGCTGTTTTTACAAAATATTCGAGCGAAAAAAAATAATCTATTGTCTTATTTATTCTATTATAATATACTGCCTTTTATTTTCTACGAACTTCCATTATCTTCGAGTTCATATAATATAGCAAAACAATGCTCCTGACTATTTTATATGATTTATTAGATGATCAGTACTTTTTTGAAAGTAATCTTTTCATGTTTCAAAGATTTTTTCGAAACTGTGAGCCGACAACTCAACTACAGATGATCAAGATAAAGATTAAACAACTTTTCTCATTCAATATAAAAAGCAAAGCAACCCTAGATACCTTTAGTTTATATGAAATCATACCTTAGACATCGAATTCAATGTCTAATATACTTTCACAATATTTGATAAAAATCAATATTTAATTGAAAAATTTTGCCTATAACAATACGAATTTTTTTTAAATTTACAACTTCTCCAGAAAACTTTACTGCAAAGGATATGATCTTTTCCCGGGTCTTCTAAACACTTTGATTTTAATCAAGCTAGCGGCAACGGATGATAATTTTCTGAAAGATCTTAATCAATTTTGTTTCTAACTAACACTCATCGTTTTCTACGACGGTATTCACAAATCTTATTTCTCTGTCGCTAGAAGGATACGAGTGTGGGTAATATCCATTTAAAAAATGCTATTAAGAATCATTCCGGACTTGATTGCATCATAAGGAACCATTATTTTTCGAAAATCATAAAGCTCAATATTATTCTTTAGATTCAGAAGTTAATATCAATGAATATGATTTTCCAGGAAAAAGATGATATTATGTTTACAGGCTCTCTAAGTCTTGAGAATTTCAGTCAACAAAGAAAACCAGAATTTCTAAGTTGTCGAAAATAATATGCATATGATTCTATTGAAGATTTGGTTTACCAGTTAATTTTATTGCCATCGTCATTCAACCAACACGAAAATCAACAAAACGTTTACGTGATGCTCTTGATCAACTCTTTGGTTATCTTGACCAATCCGATAGATCAAAACAAGAAGAAGTAAAATAATTTTACTTATCTTTTTCATCTATTTGCATGTCTCCCTTTTTTTTCATTATAGCCAATGGACATTCCCGGTGTGTTTTCGTCACAACAAGAATATTATCCATATGTTTATTTCAAACTGGATCTTGATTATATTGATATGAATAAGAAATAAATTAATGTCTCGATTTTATCTTTCCATTATTATATTTTTCGTGCAATTCTTTTTATTTTAAGTGTATATGTGATCACTATTTCTCCTTCTATTTATTTCGAATATAGAAACAAGAATTAATTGTATTACCTGCATTCCTTACATCCCCTTTTGTGTCTTTTTAATTATTTTTCGTTCATAGATGTTACCTCTAATATTGTGCAATCTATTTTCTTTCTTTTAATGAGACAAAGTATAAAATAACGCGCATTTATATGTTGCAATCATGCAGCTAATATTTAAATAAACCGCGATAAAATTTATATTTATTCAATTTTGTTTTGTAACCCAATTAATCGATTCATAAATGAATCCAAGAAACTAGCTATGTTTTAAATATTCGTATTATCTAATGCTTTGTTCTGATTATACAATCCCGTACTATAGAAAAGTTCAAATAAGTGATGATTCGAAATAATAATTATCAAAAACAAAAATATATTTCTAGTTGTGAATTGTATTACTAATTAATAATAATGATTTTTTTCTAAGATGTGAATATGCAGATGGTTTTAGAGACGAAGAAAAATAAAATTGAAGTATATTATTTTGTTGCACAATCTGTCTGATTCGATGTCAACTTCTAATTTTTAATAAAATCATTGCTATATATGTTTTTAAAAACATTACATCATACGAATCTTTACTAATATCTTGTTCATGATACTCTTTATCAGAAAAAATTAACCGAGTACGTACAATAATCAATCTATTTTCAATAATATAATAAAAAAAATGATCTACTTATTTAACCTATCAACATCGAACGAGAAGGCAATTCTGTTTTTCGATGGTGTAAATAACGAGTGACTCGTGCTGAATAACTAATTTTCTCTTTTACAATTATTTATTATCGACAAATAAAGCATTTAGTATGGCACATTATGACAAGATCCATCTACTATAATGAAAATTTTATTTGATTTATACATTTTTTATTTACAAAATACATTAAATTTCTTGCCAATCGATTTTTAGTATCACAACTTAAATAATTATTTTTTCGTACACATTTGATTGAAAACATGTTTATGTTGCAGATCAACATAACGTAAATGATTAAGTATCGAAAAAGAATTATGTTGTAAAAATGTGCCTCTTAAAATAACCTTAAGTCTTCAGTAAGATTTTTTTTTCTACATGCACAATTCAAAGGTAAACAGCTTCTAGCTGATAATTTTAGTTATCAACAACAAAAAGGGACAGATTGTATACGTGAGAAATCCTATTTACGATTTGAAGAGAATGTCATGCATAGACTGAATAATAAAATATGCTCACACAATAGTTCTGATACTAATGTCTTATAACAGTATACGTACGAAATTACTTCTGCAATCTAATTAAGTCACACAGTCTAATATTTTTAATGAATACAACAAAATCGAAAATTTATAGCGTAGAATTGCATCCATACCTATAGTCATGAGCGAATGAAATTATATAGATGACGAGTTTTACTTAAATAAATCTGTATATAATTTCAAATGTAGCATCTAGTAGAATAGCTAATTCTTGTTTAAATTAATTTTAATAAACGATAAAGAGAAAAACTAGTCAGTTATCCGCTAGAGAAATTTTAGTGTATACATGAATAATAGAAAACATTTTTATAGTCCTTGAGGTCAAAATCATAACTCAATAAAAACATCAAAAATAACGTTTGAATGTTATATATTTTATTAAAGTAGTTATGTCAATAATTCGAAAAATATACATTTAGTAAAAGGAATAAAACATTGAATACAGATTTATTATCTTAAATAAATATAATTTACAACGAGTAAAGAACGAGGCCAAATTAGCATAAAGAAGAAAAACAAATACAAGGATAATAATAGCAAATATAATAATGACAAAGACTGACGAACATCAAAACACACTATAGAAATATTTTTGGCATAAATCACTATTAATTATGATAATTCAATTTTTGTACGACCATATTGTAGCATTTGTTGTTGTTTCTGTTGTCTATTTTACTAAATAACGGAAGCTAGAGGTGGCGTTGTTGTAAATGTCTCATTGACATATGAAAATGATGAAAAGTCAGATTGATCCATATTTAAAATGAGTTGCTTGTCGCACGGAGTAAATTTTAGAGGTTCAGTAGTGAATTCTCCATCAAAATTTGATGTGTCTTGGTAGTTTACCTGTGAAAAAACGTAAGCAAAATCATGATTATCAATTTATCACCATCTCACTCTTCAATATTTTTGCTAGTCTTTTATCTTACGAAAAGTAAAACAGAATAATTTCACGAAAAATGTTATTAGAATTCTAATGGGATTAAAATATGCAGCAGCAACATAGTTATTGATGCAAATCACATGAAAATTATTTTATTGAACTGTTTTGAAACATTACTTTCTGTATCATTTGAGTTAGTCTCTCATAAATGCAATCCAGGCATAGTTCATAGATTCCAACAAGACGCTATTGACATGAAGTCTATACTGATGAACCCACAGCGGTTATAAGGAAGAGGGAGATATTATTTATCGACCAGGACCAACTGGTGGCAATGGTATGATTGTAAGCTACGCCTGTAATATGTTTCATTGCTAAAATATGCATGATGTTGATGATATTTCACAAAATGAAATAGTAGAAGACTTATTTAAGTCATATTACATAAATGCCGATGACAATTTCACACAGTTCATCATAAAAAAAAAGTTTTAGTAGAAAAGGAAAAATGTTCAACTAGTAAATGTATATTAATATTAAACTCATAGGATGTCAATGAAACCGTTTTATTCTACATTTATTCATAATGTACAGAGCCTGATTTAATAGATATTCTAGCTAATAGTATATATTGTCATCATATTAAAGAAATTTGATTACTCATTTCTATCGTATTCTATAAAATATATTATAACATCGATACGATAGTTTTATGTGGCTAATTAAAATTAAACGAAAATATAGGGCACAACTTAAAAATTAACATTTCTCTTACATAATTACATATTTTGATAGTAAAATCTTCACAAAGAAAAACAAATAAAAATTCTATGTTATAGAAATAGGGGAAGTATCTTTTAATCATTACTTACTCTTGAGCAATAGAAATTGCTGACAAACATCAATACTGATGGGAAAAATCTGGTAGTAAGCTTTTTTCCCTGAAAAATTAGGTAATCTACGAAGTTGTTTAGGTGTGTGTACGTGTGCGATCATTGAGAAAACTGGTGTTTTTTTATGAAAAATTAAAGAAAAGGTTGCAAATAATTTTCTGCTTTCTTTTTGTATTTCAATATCGCTGTCAAAACAATAGATTTCTCTAGATCATTCACTGATTATGGAATAAATAATTATCTTTTTTTCATTTATCCATCTCAGACATTATTTTAAATAAATTAAATGTCACAGAAGCTTCGAAAATACATAACATTTAAAATCGCAAACGTATATAACATTAAGACACAAATACATACAAAAGCAACATTGAAATCTATGAACGCCAAAAAATTATATATATACTGACAGATCTTGATATAAACAAGAGTTACCAAAGAAAAGTAAACGTACGAAATAAAAGCAATGACATGCAAATAATCCACTACTGAGAAGAAAAACGAAAAAGCAATGGAATAAACATAATATATATATTTATTCTGATTGATAATTTGCTTATTCGTTTTTTGACCATCAAGATTGATTTTGTAAAAGGAAGAAGAAAAGACACGAACCGGGTCATAGTGCAGAAAAAACAAAAACACGAAAATATACGCTTACACACGATTAGCAGACAAAAGATTTGAAAACAAAAGACACGAAAATGTGTTCACTGATTTAATTAATTAAATATATACATGCTATGTGTATTATATTTATAGTGTTGATTATTTCATTTTTTGGTACCACCAATGAAATGTGGATTATAACATGAAAAATTTTGAAACGTATCATCATTTATTGAAGCAAGTACAAGTTTATCACATTCTGTCTTTTTATATGGATTGTTTGTAAAACATTTATCGAAATTTTCAGCTTGACGAGGATCTTTCTAAAACAAGACAATACACAAACACAATACAACTACCACTAGACGTAAAGAATAATGTAAAAAATATAATGTTTTAAATTTTAAATTGAAAATATATGTTGATCTATATCTATATGAAAAGTTCTCTACGTACTATTTTAGGTTTAAATGGTGGTTGAATTTCACGTGCTTCAATTTTTTGCCAATCGATACGACGAAAAAATGAATGCTCCTTTATTTCACGTTCACCATCTATTGGATGACATCCAAGGCGTTTTTGAGGAGTTTTTGTCATTAACTAAAATAGATAGATGAAAACAGATTCTATTAAGACAATAGATGAAAATTTAATGATGTGTATAATAGGTTTTTTGACTTTGTGGTAAAGTAATTATGATGGTTTGAGTTGAGTTTGTCCTTTGATGGATAAATGGTTCGTTGTTAATTGATTCTCAAAAATCGTTTCTAGTTGTTGTCAATCAACTTTTTTCTTACATTGAGATGTCTTAGAAACAATTAACTTTAACGAACATCATTTGGTAATCTATCTAATGTCACCAAGAAAAGCTAAGTTCATTCATGTTGATTCAACACTGTTGATCATGTGACTCATAATTAGCTCGTTAACATCATTTTGTATTCATATAAAATGGCTACTAGAAAGTATTTTTTGTATCTAAATTTATGATAAAAATAAATTTATAATACGTATGACATTATTACATAAAACGGGCTAATTTTTATGCATATCTACATTCAAAATTAGCACTGTCTGCATGAGTAGAGGAGGACTATTAGGTTTTCATCCTTTTCATCAGAGCGTGTGCTCTGGTTAATGATAGATATTCGATATTTTACAGTTTACTTCATGATTTGCATTTCATGATTTGTACTTGTAACTATTCTGCTCAAATGTAAGAAACCAGAGATGGGCAAGTCAAGTCATTTTTGACTTAAAACCAGTCAAGTCAAGTCATTTTTGACTTGACTTGACTTGACTCGGAATTTTCAAAAAATGACTTGACTTGACTTGAGTCGGAAAAAAGGCTGACTTGCCCATCTCTGTAAGAAACTATCTCATAAGATAAAATTTTCTTGTTAATATCATTTTTTTTCAAGAAGATACGACGGTATCTCAAATGC
Source organism: Rotaria socialis (assembly GCA_905331475.1). Classification (NCBI taxonomy): domain Eukaryota; kingdom Metazoa; phylum Rotifera; class Eurotatoria; order Philodinida; family Philodinidae; genus Rotaria; species Rotaria socialis. Next base: position 132,298 of record CAJNYU010004523.1, on the reverse strand, counting down.
ATAAACTCCGACAGAACAAGAAATCATCATTTACAATGTAACACATCTTAAATATAATCATACAGATCGTGTCTTTTTAAAATATTAGTTCACGAAGAATATTCTTCTTTTATTATTAAATTTTGTTTCCAATTATAAAAAGTATTCTAGAAAAGGAGAACATTCGTTAAAAACAAAAAGATAGCTACAGAAGTCTTGCAAACAATGCCATGTAGTAGAGAAAAGAAAACATATTTTTGAATAAAATATGATGATTCAAGCTCTCGATAACAAATTTTCAACGAACTTTATTCACTAAATGAAAGGCATCAAACACCTAGAATGAGCACATTTTACCTAAGGTACAGAATGGAGAGTTCAACAACAACTTTCTTCGTTAAAGAAATTTTTTTTTATCAAGTCAGCTTGATCATAAAATCCTTTTGATTGTGTATTTTCTCAAACGTTCATTCTCCTAAAATTATCGATTCTGAATGTCATGTAGACAACGTATGATATGATCATACGCAACTAATTGCTCATAGTTCTTTTGTTTTAAGAAATATTAAAAAGAAAATAAACCACATACTCCTTTACAAATATTCATAGCTTCGAATGACATCGATTTGGGATATGATACATTCCGATCTTTAATAGTTGTAAAAAGTTCTTCCTCATCTTCACCGTCGAAGGGCGGTTGTCCTGCAAGCATTTCAAAAAGTAAAACACCATATGCCCACCAATCAACACTTTTCCCATATTTTTGATTTAAAATAATCTGTAAGTACAAATACAAACTTCTACTTATTGAATTTATAATGCAAATATTTTTAAAGATTAACCTCGGGAGCAATATAATCTAAAAGAATAAAAGTCATGTAGCAACAATTTGAAACTACTAAAACCATGATTTACCTGGAGTTCCACAAAATGTTGATGTTTTGACTTCATTTATGATTCCTTCTTTACACATTCCAAAACTAGAACAATAACATACAAATAAATTCATATCGTCGGTTTTTTATTTATTTTTGTCTTACTCAGCTATTTTAATATGTCCTTCTCTATCTAACAAAACATTATCCAGTTTTAGATCTCTAAAAAAGAAGAGTACAAAAACAAATGTTCATATCTCTTAGTCGATTGTCGATTATACCTGTAAATGATTCCGTTATTGTGCAAATAAAAAAGACCAACTGCAATTTCAGCCGAATAAAAACTATAAAAAATAAATATTTCATTCATCATTTCCATTGAGAAACTACTTTCACATTTCTCAAATTTCTATTAAGATCATCACCTACTTAAAGATCTATTTGTGCCCGATAAACTCAAATCGTTTGCTGTGTCATCTTTAGATTAAAATGTTTTAGAGAAATATTTATGAAATAAAATAAAAGAATTTCAAATAGTTCATCTATGATGCAGAAATCTTCTTTGAATTTTCTTTGTATGCATTTAATTCTTTTTTTTTGTCAAATATTAATACAGACTAGTTTAAAATAAAAGTACACCGATATGTATTGTAAAATGGAGAAAGCAATCGATTACAATAAAACTCCTGCGAAATTTCGGTGACATAATCAAGCAGCAAGTTCAATCGAGAAAAAAGATCAAAGAAAAATTTGTTGTTTTACGACAAAACAACATAATGTTTGAATTAGATCAAATTCTTTTCATGTTCGAAATTAAGTAAAGATGCAAACTAATATCTGAAGTTGTGTAGATAACAATAATAGAACGAACTAATCAGGTAACATTGATTTTATACTACTGTTATCAACGTAGCTTCCAAATTGCGACCGAAAATTAAGCCAATTAAGAAAAAAACGGTCGCAATTTGGAATGAAGAATTTTCCGTTGATCTCGTTTTTTATTCGATTCCAAATTGTGACCACTTTTCAATTGCTAATCTCAACTTCGGTAGAAGATAAAAATGTAGAAAGTAAAAATATCGAAAGAATAAATGATGAAAATATCGAAGCATAAAAATGTCGATAGCTAATATGTCGAAAAGTGAATATATCGAATGGACAAGAAAGAAAAATCGTTTGTGACATTTTTTGAGGATATAAAAAACTAAGTATTTAAGCTATGTGTATTCAATAAAAAAAGAAGAATCGTAAAAAAATAAAGTGTTCGATAAGTTAATTGACCAATATTAATATAATTTCTCTTTCGTAAATCATTTTTCTTAGCCACGATGAAAGAGAGACCATGAAGTAGATCAGACGCATTAATTATTTACTGTCTTTTATAATGTGGATGTAGCGATGAAAAATAGCACGCAAAGCTTTTTGAACATTTTCTGACAATTTCGGTTCATGCTTATGATTTTCCCCATTTGATTTTATAATTACATTATTTTTCAATGCTATAGAACGAGAGCACCATTTATTAGTGCAGACATAAAGTGATGGACTGTTCTTATTTTCTCGCCTTAACTAAAATAAATAGTTATTGTATAGAATAGCCTTTTCACCTTTTTCGGTAGTTGACCAAGTAAAGTTCGTATTCATTGTATGATATTCACTAGAAATCTTTTTTTTCACGCTTATATATCAACATTGTCATTACAGTACGACTCATCATCATATATACTGATAACTAATCAATTAAAAGTGGCCGCAATTTGGAATCGCATAAAAAATGAGTTCAACGTAAAATTCTTCATTCCGAATTGAGACCATTTTTTTTCTTAATTAACTTAATTTTCGGTCGCAATCCGACCATAGCCGTTATCAACACATTATAATTAAGACATCAAACAGATACATATCATCATGTTCATTTTTTCAACATTAGTTTCATTCTTACTCAACTATCAGCCGATCTTTCTTTTGCTATTATGAAGATCCGCTTGACCTTATTAATCGATAAACATCTGTTAATCTTTGAATGTTTCTTCTTCGTATTCCTATAATTGAATTATTCTAAATAATGTCAAGATTTCCATAGTTGTAAGAAAGCTATTATTAGAAATCATTCTGCAATTATACGTTAATAAAAACCTACGCTTCATTTACAAATAGTGACAGAGTACACGTTTGTTTCTCTCATTACCATCTGTTTTATCATTCGGACACGTATATCAATAGTTTCTGACTTCAAAAAGAAAAAAAGACTCTTTAATTTTCATTCGGATAGACGCTCGAATATCTTTGTAAACGAAAATGATTATAATTTACCATGCAACTGGCTCTTTGAATTTTCCTTCATGTTGTATGCGATACATAAGATCACCACCATTAACAAATTCCATAACAAAAAATAATCGATCCTGAAAAAGCAAAATAAAAAACGAAAAAATAAATATCTTCATTTTGTTTTTCGCTTCTTTATTCTTTACTTCTGATTGAAAGCAAGAATGAAGTTGAACAAGAAATCTTGGTTTATCATGTAACATTAATACACGTTTTTCAATCATTACACATTCAACATCATCATCTTGCACAACAATATCTTTTTTTAATATTTTTATCGCATAGAATTCATCGGGTGCTCCTTTACGTTCAGCTAGAACAACCTGTAAAATAACAATAGAAACATGAGTCATTTGTAAGAAAAAGTAGTCATTTCGTTTTCTTTCAACTTACTTTACCAAATGATCCTTTACCAAGTACTTTTATAAAATGAAAATCTGTTTCTTTAATAGATTCTACATGAGATATTGTACGTCCAATTAATTTTTCACCACCATCAACTCCTGAATCATTCTTTGAGCTAGATGTTGAACGTTCTGATATAAGATGCTAAACAAATATATATAGTCATTTTTATATTAATAGAAATAAGAAATAATTTTCAGCATACTCCAGTAGAATGTTTAATTCTGTTGATACCCTCTTCACTAGGTACGGGTACTGCATAAAAATCTCCTTCTTCTTGACTTAATAATTTAAACCAACCTTGAACTGATTCTTTCATTAGTTCCGAGACACCTTTCCACAAAAAACAAAAATTGTGTGCAAAAACCCACGGCTACATACGATTTTCTTACCAAATGAAAGTGAACCCATAAAATCATTTCTCGATGTTCTATCCCAATCCCAAACAGCAATCACTAGTCGTTTATCTTTATCATCGTCATTTAAATCACTATCGAATGAAAAGTAAAACTATTTCTATTTTGATATTTATTCCAGCTTACATTGTAAATTTTTCAAACCATTGTGGATTTAATGTAGCACGAACAGTTTTTGTTTTAAATTTAACTTGATATTGTTTTTTTGATGCATCTGGTGTTGTAGGAATTAATTTTATTTTAACATAAGGATCACTTAAACCATTTGGATCCATTGGAATCAAATTTCTAGCTTCAACAATTTCAATACGTAATTTATTTTCATGTTCATATTTAATAATTAAGCGTATTCGACCACGACGTTCAGTATGATCAAGTCCGCATAAGTCTGGTACAAATTTTCGACATTTCTCATGAACATTCATATCACAGCATTGACATTTAAGACCTTGATGTATGAGACCATATAAAAGAGATCCACAATGATCACAGAATGTTGGTGACGTAAATGTATGTGTTTGAAATTTATGACTATTTTTGGGAGCCTAATTTTGAATACTACTTTTAACATGACAAAAGATTTCAAGTAGAAAGTTCTTACATCAGAATCGGCTCCCTTATCGACACCAGGACAGGTAAAACTAATGAATTCATGGCAACGCTTGTGAACAACAAGAGAGCAAACTGCAAAATAAACAGTAAAAGTCAAAATATATAATAGATCTGTTTGAAGTTATTTTTTTAGAAAGATAGAAACTGTTCCTAAATCAATTCCATTACTGAAAGCGAACAATATTAAGAAGATAGTTTATTGTTTAGTTAGAAAATCTTTCAAAATTAAATTCATTAAGCTATACTTGATATCAGCTCTTATTAAACGAACTTGTAGAATTACGACCATGACGCAGTTAAAATGAATCCAATTAATGGTTTGAATAGTTGGTAACATTTTTTTATTGGATGTACTCGATAACGAAATTTCATGAATGAAAGTAAAGAGTAGACATTCTGAAAAACTCGATAAAACAGTTTTCAGATTTTTTACTATAAAGGATTATCAACTCTCTAAAATCATACTCTTAAGATTAAATATTTAAAATCGTTCGATATACGAGACGTACTGTATTTCATTTGTTTTTAGGAATCTATGTCTCATATTGCATCTATGAAATTCATCCATGTTACTCTCTTATATTTGCGAGTAACCCTGTAAATTGTGAATAAGAAAGAAACTAATCTTCGTAAAATTGATTGCCACAATAATAATCTTGCATTAACAATCAAGATGTCATATCAACTTTTATTTATCTCTCGTGAATATTTCGTATCCTAATCAAGAAATTTAAAAGGATTGAAACGACATACGAACGTATGTTTTGTTCATATCGTTTAAGATAAAACGAGATGTTTTTATTTTTGACAAGACAGTGTTGAGTATATAAATATTAATTAATATGTGTCATATTAAGTGTAAATATAAATTTTCATCTTCTATATATTTAGAATCAAATAATTATGTTGTAAGAAACTCGATGTGGATGCATACTATACATTGTAACCTTTAATCACATCAATCTAATGCTCTATGATAAAACAAAGTCTTACATGAAGGTAGCGGATTAAAAACAAAACTAACAGAAAAATAATTCAAATTATTTGATAGGCAAAGTTGATATGAATGATGTCGTTAATCAATCATAGAAATGCTTTTCATGTTTTACAACTCCTAATAAATCATATTCTACTTCATTTTCATTTTATTCTTTTCACCATTGTTTAAGATTAATTATTTTTTTGTGAACTCGAAAGATCTTTCATATCAGTTTTTTTTCTGTCGCACAGCACTAAGTATGTGTCAGAAAATATGAATTTTTGTTTGAATAACCTCGTTTTTATTCTATTTATAGGGTTACTCTTTTCCAATCTAAATCAATAGAGTGTTTAATTTATACTTAGAGTACGAAGCGACGAGTTATTCTCGCAAAAAAAGAAGAAATGATTCATAAGACATATTGGGCAATATGTTCTCCAATTCGTTCGAGAAATATCACTTACTTTGGCATTGAAAACCCTGTTTTCCAAAACCCCTAAATGAAAAATGATTTTATGGAAATCAAACGAGTAGAGATGAAAATGATAGAATAGTTACCAAATAAAATCTCGACAATGAGAACAAAATGTTGGCGTTTTAAAAAATCTTGGAATAAATTCATGATCTTTAACTGTGTAAATATTTTTTTGTCGTAAAGCACCACGTCGTGCAATGCCTTGTGGTTTTTCAACAAACGGAATTGATGATCTTCGTAACGACATATTACTAAGGTTTGAATCCGTTCGTAGAGATTTTGTTTCTGCCATATTCTGTTCTGCTGATAAAGATATGTCGCTAGTTGTATTTGCTTCACGAAATAGACTTATTGCTTGGACGAAAGCGGCACAAGTTGGTGCTATATAAACATAAGTGAAGAAGAAAAGCAAGATATTACTATTCAGAAATCGCTATACAAGAAAAACCAAACAACAATGATAATAATAATAATAACGAATCAAGAATATAACTATTATCTTTCTGTTTTTTTCTCTTCCAGCGTTTTTCTTTTTACTATAGACATTCTGCTATTGATGTTTCATGTGACATCATCAAAAACCTTACAATAACGGTGAAGGTTTTTCTATTTTTAGCCTGTCATGTACATATCTTTTAAAATAATAATAAGCTATATACTGGAGGGTATAGAAACGATAACTATTATCTTCATTTCAATTCATCAATATTAATAAGGTTAACAAAAGCATATATTTCCAATCGACAAACCTTTTATGTCAACACGTTAGGATTTTGTCTAGAATAATACACAGATAAAAATAGCAAGATAGATTTTTGAATAACTTTCACTCATTAAATACTTACTTTTTATGGGGAAAAGTCTACCGTTCAATATGATGCCTAAAGTCACAGCTAATTTGGCTCATAACTCTATGAAAGTCATTTGATAAATTTATTAACTCTTTTTTATTTGATAAATATGTCAAAATAACGGTAGTCTTATTAAACTTGCCATATCGTTTTTGACACTTAGTTTTAATTATGAGAAAGAAAAATAAACTAGATTTTAACACGCACTTATCATATTTATATTCTTGTTGACAGAAAAAGCTCACAAAATCTTGTTCTATATTATATTTATCTTATTTTTATGCATATCGACAAGTATGAAAACGCTCATAAAAGATAAAACATTTGTAAGACAATCATATCCTTAATTACAAAATAAACAAAACAATATATATATGTATCTGATTGGTCATATATAAATAGTATTATAAACAGTGAATATAACTTGCAGTCCAGAACTTTTCTTATTGCTTTTAATGAATACTTTTCTTTCTTTCTCATTGCTTAAGTGGAAGACTCAATAGCATCTTGTATCATAAATGCTTAAAGCAAATTTATGCACACCTCAATATGATAATAACTATTACTAAGTATATTTCTGTAACGTACAGTATTTTGTATTACAATCATGATATTTTCTTTCTCATAATCGAACAACAATATTAAAAAAATACCTGTACGTGCCATGCCTTCAACAATCGAAAGTCTTTGTTGATAGTGAACTGGTTTTGTTTGTTCTTGTTTATGTCTATTGGGATCCATTATTGTAGAAAAGAGTGGACAAAACAAAACTAATTGATAATGTGCATTAAATATAACTAGTTGCCCATCAATCTATATTTTCGGCTTAAGTTTTCTTTTTTTTCTCTTCGTAGTCGTTTGCTCGTCCCTCGTGCGTTTCAATTATAACATCAATAAATAATGCGGCGAGCCGTCGACACACATACAACATGTATATAGGAGCTAAATATAAAATACCAGTGGAAACAACAAACTTTTTTCCTCTGCCGTTTGCCGTTCGATGAAAATATATAGATAAATAAACTAAATACGACAAAAGGCAACGACGATAGTGATGAGAATGATGGTAAGTTAGAGGCGCCGATCGATAGCCGTCGTCAGATGTTTCGTCTTCCACAATTTCATCTCTCGACAAACAGAAAATATTTGAATGCAAGAAAAATGTTGCAATAAAACAACAACACCAGCTATTTTTATTCGATCGATGATGGACTATTCTCACAGTACATTTTTTTTAAATATCCAAATGATAGATTCTTTTTTCAATTCGCTTTCATTCTCATTTTGAACTGTTTTTTTTTCAAGATCTATTTCTGCAATCGAGTAACATCATCAAATACGTGTAGTAGCTATGTAGAAATAAAATGATAATTTTTTTCTTTTTCTCCTTCTTGACCACTGTCCAATCGATGAAAACCTAGCTTGTCATTTGTCTTTTATAAACTATTATGTCTAATTTCTATTGGTATACATGCATATTCAATAAACTGACAATGCACTATGCAGATAGGGCAAAATCAAAGAACAACTGTATATCCCTAGGGTATTTTTCCACATGCAAAACCTATTCTCCTTCATTCCAATGTTCATATCAAATGTTTACTTGATATTTTCATTAGTAATATTTTCTACTGAAAAGGAAAATATTATTAATACATTGATCAATCATCTTTGATTGACAGCTGGAAAAACTCAGTTCTTAATATATACATCTATATTAATATATTTACTATATAGATATTCATCATTCAAGCATATTATAAATTGACTTCTACATCCGTTCTAGTCTCTCGAAAAATCTTGACTGTAACAATTAAGGAGGAGATCTAACTCCGAGATCAAAACGCAAGTACTGATTATCTTGGCTAAGAAGAATAAAAAGCGATACTTTAATTTTATTTCAGTACATAGAAAATATGAATGATTAGTGCATAATCAAATTTTAGATTTTTTTTTGTAATAATTGTTTTCATATTATTGAGGTTATAAATATCTTTTCGTGTCTAATTAAGAAGGATGAGAAGCATTGAGAGATATCTATAGTAAAAAGAAAACAGCCATATGGCGTGTTCCAATTAGTTTACTCGAAGAAGAAGAAAAAAAGAATTTGATAACATTAGATTTATTGAAAGGTTCCTACTTTTTATATTACCAATATCTGTAGTTCTTAATTGATATTATTCGAAGTAGAAAGGAATCAAAAAATATTCCTATTTTATTCGATAGATACCTGTATGTGTGTGAATAAAACTTCTTCTAAAATTTGAGTTCTTATTCTATATTTTTGAGATATGTCACAAATTCTATTGCTGAGTATCATTGTTTATTTTCTGCATATGTCTTGGAAAGATGTCAGAAAGAATAGCAAGACACGCGTTTGACACTTATGTATTGAACAATAAGTTTCATTAGTATTTTTGATTACATTATATTTCAATAGATATGCGATTGTTGAATGAGAGTGATCAAATCTACTAGTATTATTATGACAAAAGAAGATAAAAAAGAAAGAGAATAATCAAAACACCATAGCAAGCGACGCACGCATACATCGATTTGTTGTGTTCTGTTAGCATTTATCTAATCTGGTTACTACGGAATTGTCTTTCTCTTGGGATGACGATCAGAAACAGAGAAAAAGAGAAAAAAAAGAGAGAGAGATAGAGAGAAAGAGAAAAAAAAGCTATTTATTACTATTAGTGTTGTTGCTGTTACTACTCTTATGTATGTAATAAGCCGAGAGCCATTAGCCATTCTTTTTATCATCTATAAAACTGAGCATGTATGATAGAAACAACGTGAAGAACTTATACGTGTATATACGTACATATGCAATAGACCACAAAAACCTACGACAATATTTTAATAAGAAAACAAAACTCTATTTGTGAACATATCGATATCAATAAGTTGTTTATTTGAATGGATATAAAATTAATAATAACCATTATTACTGTTTGAAATTGATTCAAAAATAATCATAACAATATTTTCCTAATAAAAAGTATCAACCTTTTTCTTAACCAGCTATAGCTTACTTAAACTTGAATTAATTAATAATTAACAGCAATCATAGTAGGAAATAAAGAAGTTTAATATTAATAATTATCAGAAATCTGAAATGAAACACAAGAAAAATTTTTATTTCTTGAATTCAACTGAGAATCATTAGAAAGAAAATATTCGCTAATGGAAGAAAACGAGAAAATTTTGAATAAGAAGCATTAAAACGCTTCTCTGATTTTCGGATTCATAGTCTTAATCGTTGTCGACAATTTTATCCTACCGACTAAATTCACTATATAGATTCAATGAATGAATGAATGAATGAAAAAGAAGACAAAAATAAAATGAAAACAACATTCGACACTATCACACTTTATTAAGTTATTACTCTTCTCTTTTTTTTCTCTTGCTTTGTGCAAGATGAACATTACTCTATCGAATAATATCTCTAGTAGATATAATAGAAAAAAAACAAAATCAACCGATCCATAAAAATATAGGCAATTTAACCTACTGTTTGCTCATGGAAAACTGAATCATATATACTATATAATTTAATACAAACTTAAGTATTCACTGATTTTAGAAGGATTTTTGTTATATTTCTATTCTTGGTGAATTCAAGAATGTAACGAGCTAACTTATTATTAAAACAGCGTGACAAAAGAAAACGTCATCAGCCATTTTTCTTCTTAGAATATAAGTAAAGATCACGCGATCATCGATCACTAACCAACCAACATCGTATCACTCTCGTATTTTTACCGACTTTTTCCATCTATTGCAGTCACTAATAAGAATCAATATGTACCATTATTATTATATGTCGTTCTCGTTGTCTATTCAGAGTCATCTATAATTTGCTTTTCCTTCTTTTTTCTTGTAAAAAAATAGTTTATTACAAAAGGAATTCTCTTTGTTAAATAAATTCCGCGATAACTTACCGACGTTGTCTTATTTCATTAAGAAAAATTATCTGCGTTTTTTCCTACAGTCTGCACTATCATAGTTGGCGACTCCTACATACAGTAACGGTGATAGAAGGCAAGAAAGTCTGACACTTGCTTGCCGTTTCTCTTTATGCTATGTTTGTCGATAGTGTTCTCTCTGACTCTTTCTCTATTTCTCCTGCCAAACATAGCCTTTGTGTCAATATAGACAAAAACTAGAAAACGGTTAAGTAAAATAGTGATGATGATAAGTACCATAATGCCGACATGTGATACAGTGCAATGCACTTCTTCGAGATATATTTTTTTTCTGAAGGCAAAATATGATTCATGATCTTGTTTTTGTAAAATAAAAACAACAAATGATTATATTTTGCGTAGAAAAAAGACTTGAGGATGGCGTTACAAGTTAGCTTTATTGTTGACGTCATGGTCTATATATGAACGTAGTGCATCATCGACGTTGACATACTCAAATAATCATACATGTCGAACTTGAAACTTGAATTCAACTGAAACTTCAAGTTTCAAGTTTCAAGTTTCAAGGGTGTGGGTGCCGGGGAAGGGAGATTCGCTTGTCTACACACACATATGTACCCTTAATGTGGGTGCCGGGGAAGCAGTAGTGTCAGAGCAATAACGTCAAACCTGAAACTTGAAACTTGAAGTTTCAGTTGAATTCAAGTTTCAAGTTTGACACTACTGCAAATAATTCATAGTAATAATAATTTACTGATTAATAAGAAGACTTATTGCCAATCTGTTCATCATATAGAGTTGCTGGCAAAAAAAACCTGAACATTTTGTTGCACAAGCAGTTCTGTATGAATATATAATATCTACTTGAATTATTTTATTCTTCAAATAATAGTCGAGAATAACTATAGTATTATACTGTGATTTAAAATTCGAATGATTCAATTTTGAAAGAAATAACAGTGAGAATGCATACAAAATAGAATTTATTATAACATTAATATCAACATTTTTGAAATTTGTTTTTCAATAAAACCATATGACTGTTTTAAAACTATAAACTAATGTAAAGGAGATTATACTATGTCATAGTGAACAATAGCTTTAAGAGGATTCTATTAAATAGAAAGAGACAATGTGCTAAAAGTATTACATCTCTGCGAGTTTCGAGTATATCAGTTTCGTCTATTTCATTACGTGTTATCTTTTTACATTATGATTAATATAGATATCAGTAACCCTTTTTTTGTGTCGCTCAGGACGTGTTGTCAAATATCACTCCTTGCATACTCGATAAAATTCATTTGTTTTAATTTATTGATACTATGAATAGTGTCCTCAAGGAAATCATTGTTCAAGACTTCACAATTTCAATAGATCTCACGAGTTTACTTTGAAAATATCATGCAAATCTATAGTAATTATTTAAAAATGAAAATAATCAGTCATTATATCATCAATATCTAAGGCAAAAACCATTGGCACCCTCATAAATCTGTCTTTTTTTGAATGGCGAGAAAATTATTACAAAAAATAATTCGTCAAAAGTAATTTGTTAGAATATGAAAACTTAACTCTTTAGAAAAAGAATTTTCTACAGTTCGGCAAATTATTATTTTTTCCCTAAAATATCTGTAAGTCAATATTTGATAGCAGACTAAATTTAGTTATTTTTCGGATGCAATTTATTTCATGTATTGAAAATTCATATCGTTTACAGAATTGATGTAAGAATATGTGTACACATTTGGACAGAATGATAATCAGTTTTATATTATAGAGTCGATTAATGACTGGATGTTAGATGAGCGTAAAATTTTCTTTCGAATATAATATTAGTTACATTTATCTGTAATATATGAATCAATCATTATAAGCGACGATACAATTTTTCTGTTCTAACTTACTTGATAAGAATCCTTATTTCTATATTGAATCAGTTGAAGCTTATCTCCTGTGTCTATAATATTGCGATCCAATCTCTCAAAGTGAGACATGATATTTAAATACTAATTATTATGAAAGCGCTTTTTATCACATATAAATAGAAAACTAATTTCTATGACATATGCCGTGTTATGATAAGTGTATTACGACAAAAGGATAGATTCCTTTTTTTTGTATTTTCATCACGGACAAATACATTCGCCACTAGAAACAATTGGAATCAACATAGAGTGTGTACTTCAGATCGTGGATATGCTATCAATTAAGAGGAAAGAAGTTACAGACAAATGAATGATTACATAGTTCTCTTTCCTACTTAAAAAATAGCAAGCACACACGAAACAATTAATAATAGATTGATCATAGACCTTGAAGGGTTAACGCATTTAGAAAAATTAAAGAATAGACACTACTGTTTCAGTCATGAATACTTCGATAAAAACTGGTAAAAACTAAATAAAGTTCTAAAGATAGATTATTATATCAATCGAAGATTCAGTTAGAAATATGAAACTTTGATTTATATTCAGGAAACTCAAACAAAAAGAAATAATTATTTCAGAAAAGATTTATTTGGTTTTCACTTATAGAAAATAATTATTTCTACAAGTAGGAAGTATGTTTTTAAGTTTTTCGTTTAAATAATTAAAAAAATTCAATGAAGTATAAATACCTATGTTTTAGAATGAGAAAAGATTCAATTTTTATATTTTTGAAAATCTATATATTTTTAATTGCTATCATGGAACTATTGTAAACTTTGATCGATAGCTTGTAAAATTATTTTTACTGATTGAAAGACTATATTGATCATATATAACAAAAATAAGCGATTAATAATCAACGTGTGAAAATTTATCTTTAAAAATATATATTGTTCTATTTTAATTTGATTTATAACAAAACATTGTTTCAAAAGAAAACCCAAAGCTTTCAAATCATTATTAACCTTTAATTGTCAACGTAGATAGATCTCGATTCAGCCATTAAATATTTCTGGATTTAATATCTGATACAAAAAATATCATTGAAATAATTAAATCAAACACAAAACTAACCCGAGGATTTTATATCGGTGAGTTATTGTAGTAATGCGTTTTGTTTTTGACAAGAGAAATTTTTCTCACAGAAAGTAAAAATGTTTCCTAATGTTGGTTGAGTGTTTATAAAAACTTTGGATAACTCAGAGATGTGGTTCAATACGTATCCGGTACCCGGTTATTGTCGGATCAGTGCTGATCAATCGTTAAAAGAAATATTAAAATATTCATCTAATTTTCCTCGAAAGACTATAAGAGTCAATCATTCTATAAGACAGAAGCTACTAGATAATAAATATTTGTCAAGCAGGTGCACTATGAAGTAACGCTATGTAAGCAACATCTACTATTCACGATTTACATGTTTTATCATTCTTTGCTCAAAAACGTTGGTGCTAAAACGATTGAAAGGATTTTTAAGTAGAAAGCAGTTAATGTACTGATTTGATCGTTTTATAATGGTTTTCTTTTTCTGTTTTAGTCTCTAATTTCTACTTCATTAAATAGAGAAAGAAAGAAAATAAATGCGCTTTTAATTTGTTCTCAATTCGTATTATTGATTTGTTCTTCCTGGCTAACTATTGTACTATATGATATAACGAGAAAATCAGGCACGGTCATACTTACCAAAGAATTTTATTTTTGTCAAAATTTTTGAGTATTTCTAACGATGTTCTTCGAAAAATAAAGCTATGTGTTTTTCTCATGGACAAAGTAACTTCAACCAGTAGCATAACATCATTTTTGAAATACTGACTCAAAAAACGAAATTTTTCTGACATAAAACATATGCACACAAGCATATTTACGAGATTTTGTTTTTCTTTACAAAAAATAAAAGAATTGAATTGTATTGTACATTGATAATTTTATTTTGCAATTATTCAAAATTTAACCAAGTTTTAATAGTTATTAGTTTACGAGATGCTCACAATAGAATATTCAAATGTGATGATCAAATGAAACAACTTCAACATGAATACTAGTATGAAGAACTATCACTCTCTTTGTACAGTGATACTTTATACAAGCTATGCGCCGATAAATCTGCTGGTTTATATGAATCTGAAAAAGTGCAAAATTAGGTCACAATAGTCCTTCTAGCTTTAATAATCCTTGTCAAAAACTCAATTTAATAGAAATATTCATGTTGTAATGAATTCTAAATAGCGTGATTCTTACTCACTTAGCTAGAAAATCTCTTCAAAAGCTGGAATAATATTTTCTGATTTTATTCCACAATATGTAATTATTAAAAAAAATTTGCCACTCTGCTGTATACTTTAAGTTTACATCGATTGTAGTTTCTTTTATAGGAACACTTGGAAAAAAATGAGTTTTAATTCAAAGAGCCTTTTCATATTACATTTTCTTGCCTGTATAGTAATAATCGTGTTAATATAGTACGAATAGTTTCGATCAATATTGAATTCAATTAAAAATAGTCCTACTGAGATGAGTGAGAAATATATAACAATTGACGTAGTTCAATCAATCTTTTGATGTGTGTGAATCTCTGTTTAACTAGCGTTTACTCTCTAAAAATTAGTATTTATCTTTCAGATATTAACTAGATAGTAGAACTGTAAAATTTTCTACTTTTAAGTTAATTATTTGTCTCTCATCCAATGAAATTTCTCTCATCTGGTCATTCTGAAATTGTATTGATATAATTTTTAACACTGGTCGCCATTGTTCATAAAAGATTTTTCTAACTTAAAAAACAAACAA
Source organism: Rotaria socialis (assembly GCA_905331475.1). Classification (NCBI taxonomy): domain Eukaryota; kingdom Metazoa; phylum Rotifera; class Eurotatoria; order Philodinida; family Philodinidae; genus Rotaria; species Rotaria socialis. The sequence goes on along the minus strand of CAJNYU010004523.1, from coordinate 116,728 downwards.
CCTAAACAGATCTTCTTGAATATGGAATGCTTCAAAAAAAATTGTGTATGACAGCGTGTCTGAAAAGTTCGTTCCTGAAACTTTTGTTTCGTTTATCTCTCCGATTTTATTTAAATTTATCAAGAATTAAAAAAAAAGAGGATAGGCGAATACAGCAATTTTTTATTTATAAAAATAAATTCCAGGAGATCTGTTCAAAGCTAAGCCGTTCAACAGAACAAAATCACGAAACATTGGTTGTTTTAATCTCTAAGTTTCAGACTTATTGAACAATCTTCTACTAAATACTTTCTCATTGAAATCCTGCAAATTCAAATTTTCAGTAGATAGTATCAAAACGTTCCCGTCTATTGACTACTGCGTAGCCTAAAATGGATCGATATTTAAGATTTTGATAGTCTGGAAACAGATAAATGCTATACGGTAACAGAGACTTCTTTTTTTATAAAAAAAATCGGTTCGATTACTTCATCTAGCATTAACAAAGAAATTAAACACCGTAACATCTTTCTATATTTTTCAAGTCTTCAGCGTTAAGTAATTTTAGATTCAGCACTAATCAAGTAGTTAATGTTTCTTTGGTCGTTGGAGAATTGTTATAATCAGATTATGAAATCATTTCGAGATGTCTTGATTTTCTCTATCAAATAACAATTGTTCAGCATTACACTAAGAGAAAATTACTACAAACATCATTTTCGTGTTTTAAACTTTACATGGATTAAAATAGCTACTACTGTTTGCATTCGAGAAACAATAGACTATTTATTATTTACAATACATCATTTTGTCTTTTTTTTCTTCTTTTTCGTTTTACACGACGAGCCATTGTTCCTCGCCACCAAGTTTGAATACGTTGAATAGCTTCTTTTTGTTGCTTTCGTTTTTCTAAAAGTAAATTTTCATTCATTTTCAATTGATTATATTCATCAACAATTATTTTCATTCGGTGATATTCTTCACATGAATGCTGTCGTTGTCTTTTTACGTGATAGAGTTCCTGTCGAAGATTCGTTAATTCTTTTACAAAATCATTTGTTTTATTTCGATAATATTCATAGCATTTATTTGCGTTTAATTTCATTTCATCCGTCTGTTTGGTTAAAATTTTGATTGTCTCTTTATGAGCTATGCCAATTTGCTCGAGAATATTTTCATTATCATTCATCGATTTTGTATAGTTTTGTTCAATCTCATGTAGCATTTCTATCCACTGTGAAATATGATATCTTTTCCAATCATTACAATAACATGATAAAACTTTCGAACGATAGTTTTCCTCCATCAATCGATCTTTTAATTGAGATTTCATTGATATCAGTGCGTTCAATTCTTGAGATTTTTCAGTATGAAAATAACTTTTCATGTTAGATAATTTATTAATTTTATCTTGAGATTTTTTGTAACGATTATTTAATTCAATTAATTGTATTGAAAGAAGATTATTATTTATACTATTGATAGATGTTAAAAACTCTGTTGGAGAACCAAGAACTGTAGCACGAAACAATAATGTAAAAATATGAAAGAAATATTCAAGTTCATAACGAAGTTTATCCTGTTCATGCATTGTAAATGGTCTACAATTAGAATTTTGAGATATGGAAGAATATGGATTGATATTATTCAAATTTATATCAGCTATTTCATAGTGATTACTATTTTTATTGAAATCATTTATAGATAACGATTGGTAGATAATATTAAATTGATCAAATGCATTCTCGAAAATAGCTGCGAATTCGCATGCATTTGTTTTCACTTGATTTAGTCTTACATTCATTGGCGTTAGACTTTTGAATTTCAATAATGAAGATGATAAATGTTTTGAGTTATCTAAAGTGTTATTTTAAAGAAAAATAAATAAAATGAGTAAAAGAATCTTTTAGACAATAAAACAAAATCTACTCATCGATAATTGATAGTGTTTTCGAGTGTAAAATTACTGAAAAAATTTGCACGTGACAAATACTAGTTATCAGCTGTGGAGTAAAATTCATTTTTAGAAATCTGATGAATCCATTTTGAATGATCTGTTGCGAAGGTTATCGGAAAAATTGAAATTTTCAGAGCAAATGAAGAAGGATCATTTAACTAAAAATTCATTCAGATGCGCCACTTCTGAACATTTTTAAGTAGGAGATACTACAGCCATAGTACTCTGGAAAAAACTGTAAATCGCTTTGGTAGATACTATTAGAAATCCGCTGGTTTTTTGTTTTAATCTTCGTGATCTGCTTCTATTCGAATAGAAATATCGAAATTCCTAGAGCACCCTTCAATATTGCATGTTGCATTGAATACAATTGTTTTTTGTTTTTCTATCAATCATGACATATAGTGTTAGTACATTATACTTTAGAAAGAAGACACTTAAAAAATATTGCTGATTGAAATTAAAACAGTTTGACTCTAATATGTACAATAGAATAATGAAATGAGGATGTTATATAACTTTTTTTTAATTAAAATTTCGTTTTTCAGCAATAGTGTTATAAGATGAAATGTTGCATACTTCTCAAATAATAATGAGTTGTCTTTTTTAACGAATAAATGTCAATGCAGCAAAAACTGTTACTTCGATATGTAGCAGGCATCTTGAAACGTATCATAAAGGAGAAAAGAAAAATCAAATATCTAAAACTGTTTTGACTCGACTCGAGCACACCAAAGAGTCCGTGCAAAATTCATTTGTATTCTATGAAAAAATTTTCTAATTGAAAACAGCCATTATTATTTTCTTGCCAAATCCAATCTAATTTTCAGTTTATAGACCAAATTTTATTAGATTTTTTACCTTAAAATCAGTTTAGTTAAGTAATTTTACAAGCCTGCATGATGAGAAATATTGGATGTACCATTACGTTCGATTGTTGTTTGGTCGACTACAGTAGCTGACGATAAGTTTAGTTTGTAAAATTGTATTTCAAAGTTTGAAATCAATGAATATTGATCAGCCATGAAAGACCTATGTTTCGGTTGTTCAAATGAAGTAGTAATTGAATTGGGAATGAATTCTTTTGCAATTTGCTCCTGCTTAATCACTATATTCGTTTCATTGCTCGATATATTATCATTTATGATAGGATGAATGCAATACGGTATTTGATTATTCATTTATAAAGTAGTTTCTAAATTTAATATACGTTCATATAGAATATCTATACGTGCCCTTATGACCCTAGTGCAAAGCTAAATCTTCACATAAGTTTAAAATTTTTTATTTTGTTCATTGTTTTCACTTACGAATTATAATCAAGCAATTGTTTCTTCAGTGCTGCTTTACCTATTCTTTGGAAACCCTTTAATACTGTGGTAAAACTCATATCTTAACATTTTATATAATGAAAATTTTTGTCTTTTTCAAATTCAAGCGCCTTCTGCAATATTAGTTAAATCATAGACATCTCACGAAGATAATTTATTAGTTTTAATGAGTCTCACATATCTTTCTTGTGTGTTACTTTTCGTTAGTAGCATTTTAGTATACAGTTGAACAATACTTAATTATTCAACATCTAGTAAAAAGCAAAGATCAAGTATATGATACTTTATTTCAATATCAAGAGTAATAATTCATACTTATTCGAGTAGGCATATCTGATAAAATAATCTAGTATCTATTAATGATCAAGAGTTATTATCGAATGAATACTTATCGTTTTGTTCCCTAATGGTAGTTTCGTTTTATGGGAGTGAGAAGACAGATGAAATAAAATTTGAAAATGTTTTTAAACTCTTGATAAAGAGTTCAACATTCTATTATTTTTAATAGGGCTTCATCAAAAATTGGCAATGAGGTCATGTCATATTGCTTTCCTTAAATGACTCATTAAACTAAACTTCTCACTCTTACTTCAAATTAATGTCACACTGTTCATGCATTATAGTTTAGCAACGTAAGAAAATGCCGGATGGTTCTCTAGTAGCTGGTATCTTTAACTAAAAATAAATGTATACATTACGAATACCAGTTGATATGCTCACTTGCAAAACATTACACATTTGTTTTTCAAGAGAACCTCTCTATTTACTTTTCAACATAACTACTTTATTTATTTCATGCAAAAAAAAGCATATTATAGATCATGGTCCATGGTCTCTCTCTCTATTGATACTTGCTTGATTGAATTAAACATGTTCCATTATGTACTGAATAAGTTATGACTTTGAATTAAACAACTGAGTTGAACATAATACAATAGTAAACTTTCGAGCAGCTTTTGCTTGAGGAAAGAAATGTAGCTAGTTTTTAAAAGAGACTGATGAATAGACTGAAATAGTATCACATATAGTGTAATCATCAGATAATAATGAAGGAGTCATGCTAGATTCCGTCTATTGTTCATTTGGTGTATGGTGCTACTCTATTGACTGAAAGAGAAAAGGATCTAGCTGAAAATAGTGTTGTTTTAAACTAATAAGGCATGCTTGTTGGAGTATAGAGATATCTGTATTCACCAGAGATACGATTATTCTTCGATAAAAAACTCCATAAAAAAGCGTATAGTCACCAGTGAGTTTTATGTGTGAAAACTGTAATAAAAACTTTTGATATTCTTACGAAGCTCTTAAAATTATCTATTGATTGACAGCTCTTATTGATTTTTCATTGTATAACATTAATGAGACTTCAACTGTCGTTATTTCAAACACAAGAGAATGTAATAGAAGCATTGAATTATTTAGTTTTCGTTTCTATATGCTTTTTTCGAAGCGGTGAATCACATCGGTGTCCATCGATTATTATTGAGTCTCGTGCTCTCTCCCGCTTTTTCTTTGTCTAAATGATGTGCAAAAAAAACGCATAGCTCAAGATAATAAGCGAATTACAATGGAGTAAAGTATGTGTGCGTGTACTCAACGAGAAATAGACAAAAAAATAGGTCATACACGAACGCCAGCTTTTTATAAAGACAAAAAAAGTTGTATACATCTGTGAACAATCAATCATCGAGGAACATAAAATATGTGCATGCTGATCTAGATATATTTTTGAATCGCAATAGAGAAAAAACGCGAATTTGCTGTTGTTCTTATCATCACAGAAAATAAAACATGTATACTCAAAAGTATTTTTTAGATCCGTATATACATAGCCAGAAGAAGGAAACGAACAAACAATACCATGAATAAAAAGTAAACACGAAGCCACTGTGGGAACAAAGAAAATAAAATAAAATGCAACGACACGTTACACGTGGCAGAGATAGACACTATCTAGTAGAAAAAAGAAGAAATTGAACTTATGAAGACGACAAGCGGCCGTATCATAATTCTAGTCTAATAGACATAATTTCCTTTTCTCGTATAGAACAAAATATGCATATAAAGCATACGAGAGAGAGAGAGAGAGATTGTGTACTTCGAAAAAGCAAGTCACGCGGGCGAAAAAATGGATTTATAGAAACAGAAATAAGCAAATTTACAAACAAATTTAGTTTATCCTTTCACTTTTTGTCCTCCTCCTGCATTGAATGATCCATTTTGTGTTCCATTCGTTTGTCGACAACCATTTTGTATGGAAATAGGAGTTTCAATTTTTGTTGGTGATTCCGCAGCTGTAGGCTTATTAGTATCATCTAATGCTGAAAAGCAATCACGACATACACGTACAGGATCCGTTAAGTTCATAGATGGAATTGATGCATAATACTTAGCACAAGTACCACAAAATATATTTCCACACTCTAAAAAAAAAGTTAGAATAGCAGAAATTAGATTGGAATGTAAAATACATGAAATAATTATCATATTTAGTAAATAGAGATATAAAAAAATGCAAGACTCGAACAGATGTTGGTACCTGCAAGTATTTTCATTACTTTTTAAACTAGTATCTTGATTCCATGATATTATGGAATGAAAATAATTCGACAAAATAAATAGGTAAAACTTTCAGAATCTAAAACCTATTTACGTGCCCAGATACCATAGTTAGTCATTTGGAGCAATTTCAATATTACATACGACAATGAATTGATTACTACTCAGTGAGTACGTCCAATTCCTGGAGTTAGTCTCTGTTTAGGATCCTACACAGAAGCCAATAAGTATTTTCTACAACTCACGGCACGATACTTTTTGTAATATTTTGCATTGATATTGATTTTTTTCTTTTCGTTCAACATTATCTAGATTAGACCAAACAATGAATTTTGAATATCAAGCAAAATATTATTATAAATAACTACTATCTTTCTTAGTACTCTATTGGTGAATTTATTAAATACTATGTATAATTTACTCAGAAGCAATAGTTTGTAAATCTTCAATCGAGAGCAATCAATTTATTAAATTAGCGTTATACTTATTTCAAACAAACATACTTCGACAATGGTGTTTACGTGATAGCGGCCATTGTTGAAATTTTATATGACATAACTGACATGTATGAACATTAAAATCTGGTATCCAACGTGCCACAGCTCCTTCTGTGTTCTCAATTTTTTGCCATGACGCGAATGATGATGTTTCAATACTATTTGCGTTACTTTGTGATATTACATCCATACGTGGAGATGTATTCTAAATGAAATTAAAAAAATAAAAGAATTGACAATGGATATAAGAAGAAATTTTTCTTACATAAAGATTGTTATTGTTATTGTTATTATTATTTAATTTAATCAGTGTGTGTACAAATTTTAACATGCGTCCTATTTGATCATTAAGACTTTCAATTTCTTGTACATATTCACGCTCTTTTTCAAACATTCTTGAAGTAATTTGATCGGGAACTTTTGTTAAACCATCATCATCAATACGTTTTCGAATAGATTTTGTTCTTTTATTTGATGATGAGAATGATGTTGGTAACATCTGATAAAAAAAAAGAAAGAAACGTTTTTTCTTTGAAATAAAACAAACAAACAAACCATTTGTTGTGTCTGATTGGAATCATTTGAATTGAGCTTTGTTAATGAATATTCTGATATACTTGAACGAGTACTTGATGCCGAATTTGTATGTTTTCGTGGGCGTGACATAGCTCGTAATATATTATCAACACTAGTAACATTCAATGGAAATTGTCGACATGCCAATGCTAATTGTGTTATATCAGGTGCAGAATCATCAGTGGTATAACTGTATTTTTTTATTCGATTATCTGGACTGTCATAACAACTATTATTCGGTACGGTTACTGTTGGCGGTGGAGTAGTATTTATTTTATTTGCAGATGCTGAAATTAATGTAGTATTAGCAGGAATATTTATCATATCATGATTACTATCATTAAGTGTACCAAGATGATGCGGCGGACCAAATAAACTATTTGATGATGTTGAATTTTGTAAACGATTGGACTGAAGTTGTGCACTGCCATTTGTAAATGAGCTATTATTTATATTCGTATTAGCAGTACGTACTGTTATCAATGATGATTCAAGACTTAATTCGCCACTTAAATTTGGGTCCGATGTAGACCGACATAAACCACTGGTTAATGATGGTAAATCTTCATAAGAATGTGGACGACCAGGTGCCGCGCATGACGATGAACGATGTTCTGATGAACCAGCGGGTGTAAATCGTACATCACGCAAATATAAATTTGACCATATACGTAGATCACGAACTGAATACGTTGGATAAAGTACCTTGAAAAATATGAATTCTTTTATTTTTTTCAATATGTAGACAGGACTAGTGTTTAGGAATGTCACTAGGTGTCGACCTGAAGTTTCACTCATGGTCCCTAACGAATAATATAAATCTAGTACACGAAGGTGTTTACTAGTGTATTGTGAATATATGATGTTTTGAATTTATTAATTGGAATAGATAAAATACAAAAAAATAGTTAACTCGAATTACATTGACTTCGTTTTTTTCATGATATTATTATTCTTTATTTTTTCAAGCATTTGAAAAAATGCATAACATTTTGTACCTCATTCGAAGTGTTTTGTACAAGAATAGTAATAGCTTATCAATGATTGATTGGTACTATTCATGCAATGTGGTAAGAATCACGAACACGCCTACAGAAGGATATAGCGCGATTGATTATTATGAATCATATTCGGGCCAATAAAAGCCCTAGACAATCAACATACTCTCATATTATATTAAGCGACTATAATACTAGTTATTTTATCGCTTAATTTAAATCAACCTGAGAAAACTTAAATTTTACACCTGGAAAACTAGTAACATGCGCAGTTAATCTCTAATTCATTGAAAATTTTGTTTTTGCTCTTACTTCTTTGCTTTTTTCATCAAATAAATGATTGGTAAATTGCGTAGATTTTATATTTAACAAACCCCAAATACTTAATGATCGTGTTTCTAATTCGACGTCTATTCGTTCACGATTTGTATTACATAAGAATGTTCCATACAAACAAGTATATGTATGAAGTGCTAATTTAAGCTACAATGAATAACATAGAAAAAAAACTATATTTCTACCATTTAAATTCTATTTTTAACTTACAAGAAACATTTCATTGAATTCAAATCCAATCGGATATTGAATAAATAATTGATAAACACAATCAAGCCATTGCAAAAATACAGGACTTCGTTCGTTCGGATCATTAGCGCCAACACCATGACCACAACGATCACCAAATTTATGTCCAAATGCAATCCATTCACGTTGTACTAAGGTTTGAAAGCCGTCTATTGTTCGATAATATGAATCGAGCATTATCTCAGCTAATGTTGTTATTTGTGGTGTCCGATCCCAACCATCCGAACAATGAACGAGAACTGGTCGACCATGTTTATTAATATTAGCAACAACAAATGATGCAGCACCAATTAATGCTGATAAATTATGTAACCATCGACTAGATTCTAATTGGGAAAGCCAACTAAAACAAGACATTAGATTTTTCTCTGAAAGAAAACAATTTCATGATTAAACTTACTTTTCACCTGCTGCTGCATTCGTGATAGCAGCACGTAACATTAGAGCACTTTTACGAATAGCATGAATATTTGGTAAATTCATAAATTGTACATCGCAATCAGTATAGTATGGCGGATATTCAAAGCCACCACCCTTAGCACGATTTGCAATGGCTGCAGTATAACTTCGTGCATCAAGAATTAATAAACGATTTGCACCACTTTCACCTTTTAAGATATGAAATAAAGAAAAATTAAAATCATTTAAATTTATCTTGTAAAATAGTTATTTACGAGGAGGACAATCAGATGTTGTCGTATTGCATGCATTGATAATGGCTTGAACCATTTTTTCATCCTCTTTGGAACGCCAAAATAGCCAACCAACTTCAGGTTGACTTGTACGTGCAATAACCGCACCATTATTATGTCTAATAAAAAAAAATAGAAGTAACTTCTAATCAACAAATAACATATAATTCATTCTAATTATCACCATTGAAAAACTATACAAAGTGTATTACATATTATTTTCTGAAGATATGAATATGAAGAATTGTTCTCTTTGTTATAGTTTAATACGAACAAGAATAGAATATGGAAAAAAATTAGTAATACTTTTTTTCCTGATTTCTGTTTGATTGCAGCTACGGTATAGACTTTATGGAACGATTCCTCTCCACTTAACCAAATACATGCCGCATGATTTACAAAAGTCAATTATGAGAATTGGTCTGTCAAATTTCATCTTGGTTCACTTTTTTCTCGAAAAATTAGTTACAATCACTATATCTCATTCAAAAGTTGTCGCAATTTTAAGATTTTGAAACAAGAAGCTTTCCAAGTTAAAAATATAGATGAGATATAATTGAAGATTCAGGATTTTTTTTGCTGTCAAATGTCAAATAGAGAGCTAATATAATAAATGTCATAGCCACTTTCATATAATTAGATACATCACTGAATTTCTGAGAAAGGTATACGAAACGGATAATAAATTGCTGTTGATTTAGAAACATGCGCGTCACGTAGACTCTAATCAATGAGGAATACTTTCAAAAATGTTGAAAACCCTTAGGCAAGCAATAACACTTCTTTAACTAATGTGGTGATATTGTATAGTAACATTAATAAAATAAAATTTTTGACTATTCACTTGATATTCTTCAGAGAAGCAATCCCTAAAAAATAGTATGTTATCGTGATGTAAGTTACTCATATTTTCTTTGTTTCCATCTAAAAATATAACTTTAATCGAAAGCGCATCTTTTACCTTGGTCACATAGAAGACTAAAACTGCTGTTCGTAAATTTTTTTCTAGGAACAACTTAACAAAATTTTGTGAAATTTTTACAAGAAACTGTTCTATATATGGTAGATATCTGTATAAAAATTGTAGTAGAAATAGTTTCAATGAAATATTTCATAATTATAGTTTACCTCCAAACAATTGTTGGAAATCTTCTATATGATCTGAATTTTGCAACTTCAAAAAGTTCGTCATCCGTTATAGTCGATGGTACAATGCAAAATTCTGGATAACTAGTACATAATTCATATTTTCGATTAATTTCTGTTAGACGCCATGGATATGAATCCAATTGTAAACGCGTAAATTCATCATTAAAACGATCTCTTAACGAACGTTCTTGATTTGTTTTAGATAAAGCAAATTTAAATGCAAATAAATTATCTAGACATAATGGTACTGATATTAATTTATTTAATTCATTTAACCAATAAGAACATTTTTCTGTTGTAAAAAATATTAAACGAAATGAACGCATATCTTTACATTGTATATATAGATAAATATTATCTTTGATTTCCATTGAATCAATTAAACGTACTGGACAATTTATAAACGAATAACATGATTCATTTGTAAATATAAATAAACGATATGTTGTTAAATAAATAATTCCTTCCGTTAAATCAGCTCCATGACCACGATATTCTTCACCAGTTAAGCAATCAAACGGCAGTTCCTCTAGATTAAACGAATATTTATTTAATTTATCAATAGGTAATTCGGCTGATATTGTTGGCAATGATTCTAACGGCAGTATTGTATTACAAAATGATGCTGGACTTGATTCATTTAACATATGACTATTCACTATGGGTACTTCGCATACATGCATATCTTCTTCGATAATAGTCGGTGGCGATGGAAGTCCGATAACCATTACTTTTTGTTTCTATTTTCTTTTCAATATTAAAAAGTTGCTTGTCAATAAATGTAGATGGACATCTAGAAAGCAAATTTAATAATAACAATAGTAATCTGAATCAAACCTTCACATATCACCTGATCGTATGATAAGAATGATTCACGTCTGGGCAAAGCGACTCATCAAATAATAATAAAATGTCTTGTTTTTTCGTGTTCGTCCTTTCTGCCTATAGTATTTACATTACTCAACTAATTCATTTTCTTGTCATATAAACATCAACATAATTTTATTGAAACGTACACTGAACTTGTCTTAATACAGCAATAATAACAGAAATTAAAAAGAACATTAAACTTTGTTCTTAGTATATGGTATGAACAATAATTACATAAATACAAGATGTAATGAAGACAAAAAATAATATTTTGTTTTCGGAAGAGGCGTGAAGGGGGTAAGATCAAGGAGAATCGTAAAGTTAATGAGTCACTTGATCATTGTGACTATCTATATGGTCCAATCGAATATACGTAACAATAATGATAGAAACAATTTTCAAAACAAGATTTTATTTTTATTTTAATTCAATCGTAAATAAGCGTTTTATTAAGAAAATCATTTAGTTGAGAAAAAACGTTTAGTGACATCTATCTTATATACGAGTCAAAAGTTTACCAATCATGAGTTTTTATGGCAGACGGTTGTGAAAATAAGAAAAGATAACGCAAAATAGAATTGATGATATCAGTAGAATTAATAGTATGTAATGAGATTGTTCCTATTCACATTACATCATTGGAAAAAAATATAATAAAATGAATAACCGTTGCTATCATGTGACGATAGCATGAGATATGAAAGCCGAAAGGGTAAATCGTAAATGTTATTGGGTAAGAAAAAGGAAACGAAAACTTCTAATAGAAATCGACATTCGGTCAAATTTGAAAAAAACAAAGTGTTCGTTGTTTCTTAGGAATATACATTGAAAAAGTTATGGTTTGGTGAACTTATTCATTCAATAATTAGAAAAAGATACGGCCATGTGAAGTAAAATATTCTAGATTCGATGATCATTTTTGTATGTTATTTGATCGAATTATTTAATAGAAAATGCTACCAAATAGAAATATATCAAGAAGTTTTTTGTTTCATGATATCTAGAATATCCTTATTACTTAATTGAAATGTAATATTGATAAACCTGTTTAGTTAATAATAAGAATACTGATATGATTTATTAAGAGAATTCATGAGGATAGAAAATACACTATTTTCATTCATGCAATTGTGTTACATAGATAGAAATTTTTCTATTATAGTGTTGAAAACCATAAAAATGGTTCTCGATATACAATTACGTTAAATTCATAGCTTATCTAGTGCATAATTGTCATTTGTATATCTATTCGAAGCACATGATGGGTAGCGATATGGTATTACGCACACGTTGAACCTAATGGTAAAAGGTACCGTTCTAAATAGAAAGGTTGAAGGATCGAAACAATCTTACTCATGTTTTTGCTAGCGCTCTATTTTTCGCATCTTCAAATTTTTTTATTAAATTCATTTATTTTATCAATTATAAATTATAGAACATTCTATGGAGAGTAAATCCGTTCAAATTATTTTTTTTTAATGAGCTGCTTGAGAACTACGCGTTAAAAAAAACTCTAGATCCTGTGTTTGCTCAATATTATTAAAAATGTAGAGAAATGACAAAGATCAGTTTTCTATTTAAAAAAAAATGATCTGGACTTCATAATCAATGTTACTCGTAAAAAATATCATGTTCTAGAAATTTCTATCTTATTCACAGGATTTCAATGTTGATCTTTGTTGAGACGATATTAGTTGAATAAGATATGTTGTTGGATGACGCCAAAATCACTCATATACCGACCATCAGCAAGAACTTGGAGAATCTGACTAGTGTTTATGATACAAAAGGGAGTATAGCTGTAATTTGATGTGAAAAAAACTACGGCAGTCATACTGCGCATTGAGATTTTTCTTCCTGGATAGCAAACAAGAATTTCAAGAAACATTGATCTTGTCATAATAAATAAACTCTTTGAACCGCACTTAGTTTGATTATTAATTAAATAGCAATGGATGGATGTTCTCCAATCTTAACAGTCTAAATAATGTCGATACCAATCAAAGTATAAAATTGTTAGATTTCAGTCATTTACAAGTCAAAAAAATAATAAGAAGCACTAATAGTCTGTATGATATTAAACATTGACGAATCGTTTTTCCACAGAGAATGAAATAGTGACCATGGTTCAAGAAGAAAATTAAGAATTCACATTATTAAATGTTGATTTCCAAAAACTGTGCGTACCTAAAAAACCAGTCACCTGTATTCACGAGAAAATTATTTTTTTGAGTAAAACAATTATTACTAAACACGATAGCATAGGAACATTCAAGCGATTGTTTAATGTAATGAAAAAACTATAAAAATAGTGTTAGGAATTCGGTGGTTGTAGCAGATGACTAAATATGCGTTGCGATGACTAGAAAAGTGTCGAATACACAGTGAATAGCACTGGTTTTATGGGTTCGGAAATCTTTTTATCGAAGTATCATATGAAATTAAGACATAAGTTTTCGTAATAATTTATCACAAAATAAAAAAAAAACTTGATGAATATAAGTATAATTTAGATATGGAAAACATGAATTTGATTTTTGTCACAACAGGTTTGCGATAGGAATCAACTTTTTTGTTTGAGTAGGACTGAAATCAGGATCATTACAAATTATTGTTGATCATGATTGGCACCGAAAACAAAACATGCAGTTTATCACTAGTATAATGACTATTAATGAAATAGATTAAATGAGTATGTTATCTATTGTTGTATAAAAAATAAGATCTATTAACGTGACTTATTAATTTTAAAATAATTCCAAATTACTAGGCAATGTTCATTCATATTTTGACTTAAATTACTTTCTGAACAAAACAATTATAGAAAAAAAATATCTGTTATGAACGATGTCCAAAATTCACTAGTAAATTGAAGATTCATATTTGTTAATCAGTCGATGTAGTTAGTCGATTTTAAATGAGGGTTTTTCATTCATGAAATATTTCTGTCAATCAGTCAGAATCACCTTAGTGAACAAGTCATTAATAAGAAACATTCGGTAGATTTTTTCACTTGTTCTTTTTTTTCTCTCATTTCCTTTAATTACACTTTATTCTCTCACGACATTATTGTTTGACGTAGAAAAACTCAATGAACACTATTTTATTTGTCAGTGTGGTTGCATATAAAAGCAAAAGAGAATGACTATGTTTTTATTTCTAAAATAAAGCTTGTCATAAATAGAGATTGAAAGCATATGAAAACTCTTTGATTAACACATACACAAAACAACTGCGTTAGAACTACGTTGACAGCAATTAGATTAACAGTACGTGACTACAGTATGCTTATGGCGAACCTACTGAGAAAACAGTAAAATGACTTCAGGATTGTCTTATTTGAAATTTTTATTTTATTAAATTTAGAAATCGCACTCAATCAGTTGCGCCACCATCTACTGCACGTACACTGACAACAGTATATACTCTTGGTGGTTCAAAACGATCAAAAACTAATACTCCATTTAAACCATGGGGAATAGCACCACTATGGATTCAAAGTATTTCTAAAGAAGAATCAACAAGAAAACAATGGGAAAAAATGTATGGTTGGATGGCTGATTATGATTGTAAGGTAATAATTAATATCATCAAAAAACAACAGGTTTCAATAAAAATTATATTTAACTATTCAAGGGAAATTTCATGCCAAGAAAACATACACTGGAAAATTCGACACGCTTTTCTAATACGGTTTGTAGCTTTTGTTTTCGTATTCATTTTTATAAATTCTCTTTTTTTATTATTATTATTCTAAAGACGCCGAATTCTCATGGTCACGATTATGGTTGGCATTTACAGACTCAATTTGGAAAAGAGTTGAAAAATTTACAAACACGTTATGATACTCAACATAAAAAGCGTGCGCGAACTGAAGTACTTGGCAATGATTGAAAACAGTATGAAATGTATTCTATTTATTTATCATTCTCTCTATCTTTATAACTATATAAATTGAAATGCAAAAACAGATCAAATTTTAATTCCATATCTTAATTTAGCCGATCTTGCTTTTGGATTTCCATCAAGTTCATTATCATCTGCTTCAGTAATTTTTTTTGTTTGTAGATGATATCGTACTTGGTTTTCAGCTTGAACAGATAGTGATTTTTCATCAAGATTGGATGATACGTTATCGGCATGTAAAACAATGCCTTGAAAGTGTCTTTTTATTATACGATCTTCTAATGAATGAAAACTAATACATAATAATGTACCACCGGGCTTGAGCAATCTAAAATAAGAATCAAGATTCCAATATAATTCTTTAATATGAACAATTGATTTCAATTGAGATCTAATAGAGAAGTTTATTTAGAATGCAATTTTTGCTTTTCTCTGAATGATCAATGAAAAACTATAAATCTGTTTCATGTGTTGAATGTCACTTCCTTTTTTCTTCAAAAATGATGAATTCATTGTATGTTTGACGAATGAAAAAAACAAGCGCATGAGTAATGGACGCATCAAATATAATTCAATTAAGAGATAAGTTTGTTTAATTAAGATTTGCGAGAAAAAATTACTTGAAATAAAAGATATCCTTGCGTGGCAATCAAATAAAGAATATATATTGATGTCAAACTGAAACAGTTAGTTACAAAATTGTTTTTATTCTATTGACGAGTCATGTGTAGTATTTTCTTAAAAAAATATTTCTTTTTCATTTTGAAGAATAATAAAATTCATCACTAAAATATCGTCATACTAACTCAATGATTATTATGTTTCAGTGCTCAGTTTCTCAGAAAACTTTTCGTCGGTGAGATGAGATACACTCGAATAGCATTATATTTTCATGTATATATCGAAACACTTTCGTTTGATACTTAACAAAAACAGCTGATCAGACAAATTAAGTGTTGTCGTAGGTCTTCATTCAAATATATATTTTTCGTATTGAAAGAGCATGTCAGAATTCAGAACACCGCAGAACCTTTTTTTTGTAATTCTTACTTCTGACTGGGAGAAAAGTTCAACCCTTAAAAATGCTACTCTTAGCTCAAAAACATTCTCTATGTAATAATAACAAAGTTTAAGTCAAAAAAAAAGTTGAATCTCATCATGCCCTTTCAAACAAAAAAATACAATTAAATACGATAGAGCTTCTTTGAAAACTGTAAAATGTTCGATCAAACACAAGATAAAAACAGAACGAAAGGGAAACATAGGAAGAATGACCTCATTTTACTGAAAACAGAGTATTTTTCAAGTAGACGATGACAGATCATCAAAATTCTTTCGACCTAGAGAAGATACTGAATAAATAAACTCATAAAGTCGGGTAAGAACTTATATATTACTTACGTATAGGCTTGCTCAAGACCATTGTAAAGTTCATTAAGTTCATCATTAACAACAATTCTTAATGCTTGAAATGTTTTTGTTGCTGGATGAATTGGACGGTTAAGTTTATCGACATCTGATGCACTAAATAAAATAAAAAACTTCTTTGTATAGAATTTCGATGAGTAGTTAAATTTTACCTTCCTCCTAGGCCTACTTTGATTACATTAGCCAATTGTGTTGTTGTTGAAATGGAACCAAATGTAGAACGCCATTGGTAAATACACCGAGCTATTTTTCGATGACGTTGATCTTCACCGTATAAACGAATAATTCGACTTAATGCTGTTTCATCTAATCTATTGACAAGATCATAAGCATTAATTGATTTCGATTTCGTATTCATTCGCATATCTAATGGACCATCATGCCGAAAACTGAAACCACGCTTTGCATCATTTAACTGCATTGTACTAATAATATGAAATAAATTTGCATTTTGTTCTGCTTATATCCTTCTATTACCTTGTACCAGCATCTAATAGGATTCCATCAAAAAAGTTTTGTTTATGCTTAAATATGTTTTTCAATTCACTAAATTGACCATGAAATGGAAATAATCGGTTTCTAGTTCGAAAAATAACAAATTTTAAGTTTTTCTCAAAGATAAAAAAGAACTTCGTGTCTCACACGGATACTCTTTAGCCATTTCACGAGCCAATTCAATTGAATTTTGATCACGATCAAGTACATACGCTATTGAGTTTCCATTACAATTTAATAGACCTTTTGTATGACCACCAGCCCCAAAAGTTAAATCCAAAAAAATCTATTATTTGTGTACATAGATTTGTTTTTTGCATATAATGTTTTTCTTTGAAAAAACTTGCTTGTTTTTCAGTATGACATAAAATTTTTAGAACGTGGTCAAGTAGAACAGGTATATGAAGAGGTGTTTTCATTATTATCTATGCGTTGTTTTTCTATTTAATTGCAAAAGTATGTTAAAGGAAAGAGTTTAAAAGCAAAGTTAAAGTAAACGTTACAAAGCTTTTTTTCCTTCTTTTTACGATTATTAGTAAAAGAGAAGAGAAAATACACACATAAAGTGTTCGTTTTTTTCAATTTTAATGCGACATATAAGCGCATTTGATCTTATCGAATATGTAAGTAAAAGAAGAAAAAAAAGTGCATCGACTCGATTTGAAGTTTTGATTTTCATCTAGAATGAATGGAAATAATGAAGAAGTTTTTATCACAACAGTACCGAATGATGAAGAAGACATAGCATTTGGCCTAAGCGATGGCGATGATTTGAATATTGATATTAAGTCATCTGTTGAT
This sequence comes from Rotaria socialis, assembly GCA_905331475.1. Taxonomy (NCBI): domain Eukaryota; kingdom Metazoa; phylum Rotifera; class Eurotatoria; order Philodinida; family Philodinidae; genus Rotaria; species Rotaria socialis. Next base: position 98,905 of record CAJNYU010004523.1, on the reverse strand, counting down.
TCTGATGAAGAATCGATGGTTGATGAGGAAATTGAAGATATTTTTAACAAAAAACAACATCAAGATATATCATTGCTTTCAATAGCAAAGGTTGAAAGTGTTGATGTTATTGAAAATAACACGTACGTATAAGAGAGAGAGAGAGAGAGAGTGAGCGAAGAAGAATTTCTTAGAAAAAATAAAATAAAATCAACATATGATTTGTTTTCTTCTGTACAGACTTATACAGGAAACATCATCCTTATCATTGATTACTAATCAAACGCAAACTGCTATTTCAAAATCAGTTTATGACTATGCTACAGTAGTTCGGCAAACATTAAAAACTCCTCGTCAAAATAAACTAGATCATGATGTTGCAACTGTACTAGGCTCGAGTGATCCACCACCAGGCTTTGGTTTTCTCCACCCACAATTTTATTATCTCGAACAAACTCGTCCAGTTCCATTAGAACCTCTTCAGGCTAGCATTTTAGTTGTTCGTCATTATATTTTTCTTTGTTTTGCTTGTTGAATCAATGAAACATTGAGTAGTGACAAAGAAATCAATTTGTATTCGAGTATGTAGCACAGATTGCGACAATGCTCAACAACATACATACGTAGGCACATACTTTTTCTTAATGTAGACATAGATTTCAATATAGAAAAAAAGAAGAAAGAAAAAGAGAACTGGTTACATGGTGAAATAATGTCTTTTGTTTTTCACTTTTGATTTTTTCTTTATGCCAATTGGCAGAGAATTTTCTTGTTTAAAATTATGTACATTTTTATGTTTCAGTTAACTAAAAATTCAAAATTTTCTCTTTTTTTTCATCTCAGCTGCATTTCAGTTTATTTCGTGAGTTCAGTTACGTGAAATATTTCTCGTATTAATGAACGGAATTTTGTAAAGATTAGAATTTTTCATGATAATTAACATCATTTGAATTTTTATTCAATTTTTAAATATTTTCAAAATGATTCTGTTTAAAAAAAAACTACATTAGAGAATCTCGTTCTATTAATAATTGTAACGTATTTACGTATTCTTAGTAAAATTCAGAAGGAATATATTGTTTCATAAAATTTTATTTTTATAGGTTTGGCGAGGTTATAACGGTCACGTGTATTTTTCACCAATTCAAGTACGGCAATTTGAAAACCAACCATTTCTTTCCTCGACAAAATTTTTCAAATCGGTTGCAGCTCAAAGTGTTCCATTAATAAGAAAAACAGGAACTGATCGATCAAATACAATTCTATCACAATATAAAGATAGAAAAACTATTACACGCACAGATTTTAATATTTCACAACTAAATAATAACGAACATTTATTAGCAAAGAAAAAACCGCCCTCCGGCACACCAATAACAGATGACAATTTAATCACTAGCAGTAGCGAATTACAATATTCTACATCGGTATCATTTCTCGATAAAGACGATTGTAAACAAGAATTCAACAGAATGTGGCAATCCGTTGTTACCTGTGCGCATGTTCAAGCGAAACCAATATCAAAACGAAGTCGACACGCTATGGAAGATTTACAAGCTTTACAACAAGAACAATCAGTACAAGATCCAACGGGTTATAATCGACAAGTTTTACCAAATATTCGACCTGTACCAAAATCAAAATTTGTTTATAAAGGCTTAGCATATAAAGAAACACAAAAATTACCGGGTATTACAAATGGTACTGGTAATGATAATGATGGTAATGCCTTACAAAAACCATTGGTTGCTTATAATCTTGCTCAAGCTTATGCTCGATATGAAATTAATGCAGCAAGAGCAAAACATGGTTTTCGACAACCACCTCCAAGTGCAGTTACTGCTGCCGTTTTAAAAGATCAATCATCTCCATTACAGACATCAGTTGATTTACGTGAAATGAGAAAACGTATTGTACGAGGTACAACTCTTGCCTATCGACCTCCACCGCAATCCGTTGCATGGACACCAGGTCGAGCTGATCATAGATCAACATTAGGCTCAGAGGTACTTGTACCTGTAAGAAATTTAAAAACATTAGATCATGCACCCTTATCACCTGAAGTGTCATCACATGAGCAATAAAATATCACTGTACACTTTAAATCAAAACGTTAACAAAATACTAATAGAATGACTTCAATGGACAATAGTATAAATATTGTATTATTATAGACTGCACATCGTCGTCCATCAACATCAAAGTCATCGATTCCACAAAAACAAACAACTGTAATTGAAATGCCAATTGTTACTAAAAACATCAATCAACCGCGGAGTTCTTCACGATTTACGACTACATCAGAATTATTTGCTGGTGTATCATAAGAAATAAATATATAGTTATATATCTATATATAAACAAGCAGAATCTAGTCATTATTTCATTTCCTAAGGAACAACAGAAATCAAACAAACTAACAAAATAGAGTTTAGTTTTTTTTTGAATAAAGAAAAACGTATTTATTTTGAGGATTTCACACTAAATTCAAGAAAACATCAGTTTATATAAAACCAGATTTTATTTAATTGTCCCATTAATTGTTGTGTGGTATGAATTATTGCATTAGCTTTTGAAAAGTTTTTCGGTAAAAGTACAGAATTACATTTTAGCTTATGTTGTGACTATTGATTTGAGAAAAAAATGATTCTCTTTCGATTTAAAAGAAAATAATACGTCTGTTTCTAATTTCTTCCGCTTAATAGCAAGAATTCAGCCTGTTCATTGTGAAACATTGAAAAACGTCTAGGCATGATTGACTCAACATGATGATTTGAACAGTAATTTTCAATTTCAAAATGATCTAATATCAATGACTCAATATTCTTCATGATATAACAGTAAAGTGTCGAATTTCGAAAACCTCGACACTATGTTTGTCGACTGTTACAAAACTAACAGTAAGCATTACTGCTCGAATGAACAATGGTTCATTACTCTAATTTGAACTCCTGCTAGAATGTTGCAAATTTAATAGAATATGAAGTACAAAGTTTTTCAGAGAAATTATCAAAGCTGTCTGTGAAATTCATATGATGAAATATTTAACGAGCGAAACGCATTCGTTCTTATTCTATTTATAGTCCTGATTGTGTCTCTTGGATGGTAAAAGTCACTGGCTATCGTCTTGTCATTAACGAAAAAATTGCTAGAAAACATCGAGTCCGATAGATATTAGTTGCAATTTCATTCATGATTTCTGAAAATGTGTTCTCACATAATTTCTACTTCGCCAATACTAATCATGGTTTACAAGGATGATGTGATTTACGTAGCAAAAGGATATTACACAATACAAAAGATCAATAACCATATCTGTCAAGAGATTATTAAGGATTTTGTTTCTTAATTTGATGTGTATTCAAATGGATGATGGATGGATGAATGATGTGTAGAAATAACAAAACTAACAACAACAACAAACACATACAGAATAATTGCACACATTTAGTATTTTTTAATTTATGACATATAGACAAGAAGAAAAACAAAGTTGAAACTCAATTAGTTTTTTGATATAAAAGAAACTAATAGAAACACAAACACGGCCTATCATTATCAGAGATACACATGATCGTTTTTTCATTTGTTCAATATTTCGATACAAGTAGACTGTTCGACACAAATATAGATATGTATGTGCAAAAGATAAACGATTAGATAAACTTTTGTGGTAGCAAAACTATCAAGTTGATAAGAGTATTATTTTCATTCAATGAATTTTGGAACGAACAAAAAGAAAAACAAGTATTCACTGTTAATATCAAACAAAGAAAATAAGATGGAATTCAATGTACGATATACATGTAGAAAAAAAAGACGAAAAACAAAATGAAGAAATTATAGCTATATATATTTACGGAAGCGAATAAGAATAGCGTAGTAGAAACAGAACTCGTTTATAAGGCATGTCGATAAGCTATCAACTATGTTCTTGCGAATATATCTGATAAAATCGGAAACACACATGTTCATCGAAGCTCCATCAAGTCTGAAAAGAAAGAAAAAATATTGTTAATTTGTTTTTTTATCAATCTTATTCCATTATCTATGAATGAAACATTCGAAAAATACAATTTGAAGCATTCATAAATAATCCATATTCTTTCTAAATTTTATCATTGAAAAATTTTACAAAAACAAATTTGAAACAACATGCAGTATAAAAAGAAGCCTCAACAACTGCATCTTTTACGTTCCAAGTTGACAAAATTATTTTTTGATGTGACGAATTATTTTTCTCATCTCACTAAAGATCACTATCAAGATTATTTAGTAGACATCTGCGATTGTTTATAAAATGCATAAAAGTTACCTCACATCACGACGATGATTTCTAATATGTATACAATGTACTGTTCTTTTGTTCATAGATGAGATCATCGCCTGCAAGCTGTTGTTATTAAGATTGAGCACGTGAAAAAACAACTGCAATCTTCTATTTTTCCTATACTAATCGTTCATTATGTTTTCATTTAAATGAAGTTGTATCTAATCAAATGAATTTCTCAAATATTCAATAGTACTATTTTTAATCAATATAACAAAAAATAAAGATTCACTGATGGTTTACGACAAAATTTTTTTGCTATGATAGAATTTTCTCTTTTACGCAAACAAACTCTGTATGCATGAAATAAAACTTTTAGTATTTAGTTACTCAAGCATAAATAGAAAAAATAAAAGTGACGATAGGAAATTATAAGTCATCAACTACATTTCATAACAATTATATTGCTAAGTAGGATAGAATGGTTTTTGTATACTCAGATACTTAATAAGTAATAAATACGTGGTATTACATTGAAAATTATAGTTCTTAGAGTGTAAATATCAATGTAACCCCCCCCCCTCCGGAATAAAAGACCCGGGGTCTTCTTTAATGACAAAGCAGATCAAATTTCAAAGTGGGTCGTCTTTTTGGGGGGGGGGGGGG
>CAJNYU010004523.1:0-93890 GCA_905331475.1 Rotaria socialis | reverse complement strand
AAACAGAATTAAGCAACGTGATTGGTTAATTCACACTTAAGTCATCTTTTTGAGACGATTTAGTGGTTAATTCTGTTTTATCTTTTTGGTCTGTTTGGGACCTTAGTCAAAGAAAAATAGATTTGATAAAAAGTTCTATCATGCCTCTGCGATTATGATGGCATGTCAACAAGACAAAGAAGAAAGCAAGACTATAGTCTAGATTTTCTGTGATAAATTGCTTTATTTAATTGGGTAGCATCATATTTATCGCTATTATTATTGGCTATTAGATTCTCTTGAGTCTTCAAATAATATATATATATATATATATATATATTTTTTTTATAAATATATACTTTAGTGTTAGATATTTATTTTTGACGAGTTATGAAATAAGTATAATTTATTTCTTTAGTTCTGTGAATTATAGATGAATAAACTTACGAGGGAACGTTCCCAAGTGATTCACACCATTTCGATTCATCTTTTGCTGGTTTGTAGGGCTCATCATATATATGACATATGTGAAAGTGTTCGTGCCATTGCTACTCGGTTTCAAAGTATGAGCGAAACAACTGCTTTGATAGATGGTGCTACTATCTATTCATTAATGTTTCGTTCTTTCGACCCGGTAGCTCAAACATACTTCTCGAAACTTTTTTCGTTCGAGCAAGTTGAGTATATTCGTATTATAAATATCTATGGGGAAAATCATCCCCTAGTTGAGATATGAAAAGAAGAAAAAAATAGCACATAGAAGGTGACACCGTCTATTGTAACATATTTCCGCTCATAACTCTTTGAAACCGACTCGCAATGGCACGAATCATTTCAGGTATTTCATATATATGACCGGCCCTACAAGCCAGAAAAAGATGAATCCAAATGGTGAGAATCAGTTGAGAATGTTCCCTCGTTAGTCACGGAACTCAAAGATAAGAACTCGTGTATACATAATTTGTTTTCCTCACTTTTCTCACAATTAATGATATCAGTCTGTGATTGTGTTTTCTTTGTTTACTCCTATTTACTAGTAATAGAACTTAGTGATGAAAAAGGATTCATTGGTTTGATCTTCTTCCGGTAAGACTAATCTATTTTACTATTAATTTCAACAGTTCTGTTTTAGAGCTCACAGATAATTGTAGTCAGTAACGAAGCCGCTCACAATACCAATCCATCGAGTTAATCGAATGAATAAACTTAACCAACTCAATAATGCTTTTTAGCAATATTACGTATCAAAAATAAAATGGCCAAAGATAGGCTAAATTTAGTATTTTCCGGTCAAAGCAATAGGCGGCAAACATTACTCCAACCATTGCTTATTGCCTTGACACTCTCTTTTATTGTGTACAATTATATATAATTATGTATACCCAAATCGATTTTTTGCGAATCCTTTTAATGGATAGAAGTTTGCAAGAAAAGATAAACAGAAAGAAAAAAAACTCTAGTGCACTCATTGATAAGAGAAAAAAGAGCCAAAAGTCTTCATATTTTATTCTACGTCTTTCAGCTTCTTTGATGAATTAATGGTTAGTCTATTTATCGTATGATTTAACTTTTTTTTTTCTATTTTTATCAGCAAAAAGTCCAATTGATCATCACGTATAACAAACAATTGTGTTTTCTTTACTAATCTAATGGTAAGAGTTACGATAGGTCATTACGTAATCCGTACTATGTAGGCGTTTATATTATTCTTGATTTGTTGAGTTGACTTTTTGAGAAATATTATTTTATTATTACATGATTCTGTTTTTGGTGAGTATTGAAAAATTGCAGTGACTTTCACATACAAAAATTTTCTTTCATAATTTGCGATGAGTAATTTTTAATCTTAATGCTGCAAAATGATCGAGATACTTTTATTTTAGTTGATAGGAAAAGAATTGACAAAAACCAGATATTCGTTATTCATGATATTATTAAAAAGAAAAATTTCAGAGCAGCTGTTAATATCATTAAAAATGCTCGGATCTCCTCTATTGACAAATGAAGAAAAAAACGTTTCTCCATAGATAGAATTGTAAAAGCTTTAGTCAACGCAATTACTAATTTCTTGGAAGACCTAAAAATCGAACTTTTAAAATTATTTGCGAAACCATTATCAAAAATATTTAGAAGTGTGAGTACTTTTAGAATGAAAGATTAAAAATTTTTCTTCTTGACAGCAATACGACCTTGCTATTAGCTTATGGCATTCATTCCGAAAATATTTTCTAATTTTGCCGACAAGATCAATGACTTTAAAATATTTTTATAAATTGATATTCTTTTGATATAGTATTTCTAAGATAGAAAATCAAGAGTGACTGAACGGCTTCGAGTGCGTGCCTCTTTTCGGGTTTGCAAAATAAACCCTCATCAGATTTTCTCAAGGGAATGAAGAAATAATTAGTTTGTTGTTAGTCGTTTCCATTTAGCTTGGAAATTAAATTTTATATCTAACTTCGCTCTATCTTGTTAGTTTATTCAAGCGTTGAATCTTATTTTTGTGGTATCTAAAAGTTGCAGAATAGATAAAAACAAAAGAAAAGTAGTCAGTTCTACGTCAGAATTGTTTTTGATATTTTGACACGTGTATACATGCGAATAGACATCTATATAGTTCTATCATTATAAGAATTCTACAATTAACTCAACTTTTGTATTCTGTCTTTTTAGAATATAATCAATCCCATGAAGTGCTGTTTATTCAAGAGGTCAAGATGTATTGAAAGATGAGAAAAATTCGAGTACATATGTCATTAGAAGATGTGTTAGAACTCTGTCTCCATCGGTTGGTAGTATAATGTCAAGTTTGTTTTTCATAAACAGGATATCTTCTTTTATTATCGAGTGTACTAGTAAAACTCACTAAGGCCATTTCTCGTCCTACAGTGAAGTAAATATTGGCTGTTTCCCGAAAGATAGCGGTCGGGAAAAAGCGCAGAAATATACCGAACAGGAAGAAGTTAATATAAACTCGAGAACTTTTTTCAATGTGAATAATATCGGCCGTTTCTTATTTTTTTTTGTAGCATGATTAAATAAGAAATTGAATAAGAACATTTTGTTATAATATTTAGGTAATGTTTTATATCAACAAACTCTTTTTTCGTTATAGTAACAAAAGCTTTTGGTAGAACTGGTAGACGAGAACAATAAAATACATAGATGACAGTATTTACAGTTATATCAACAAAAAATGTTTCTTTGGTGTAAAAGCTCATCTTATGCAAGACAATAATGTTTAAAACGTGTCGAGTGTCGCTATCACGTGTTTCAATAGCCTATTGACGATTTATATCTTGCAGGAAAGGAAAAGGACTTTCTTAAATTATTTGCTGTCGTTTAAAATGTGTTTACTATTTTCAAAGAAGACACATTATATATATATTTAGTTTAGGTTTTGGACATAAACCATTCCCTTTACTATTGACATAAAATATTAATATACCTATTGAACTAATTAGTTATTCATTTTCATGAAAAACATTCAGCCAATTTTAGACAAATTCATTGAAGCCTGAAAGAAAAAACTAGTTTTTAGAGATTTTTTAGTGCCGAGCGGAGCGACATAGCGTTCTAAGCTATTTATTTATATACTACAGGTTCAATGAAGTTTTCCTAAGAAAATTTTATTCGCATGATTAGGTTTCTATGTCAATAGAGGAAAAAGAGTACACAAACTTGGGGTTAGATATTTCACAATCAAGGACATCTCTTGTTCAATTAATATGTGTCTTACAGAATATAATATGATGTGTAAATTCACAACATTAAAGTTGAAAGCGCACAAGTGTGTATTTGTACTTGTTGAAATGGAACATGCCTGCCTTTTTGAGCTTATCCAACTGTTCAGAATGATGTTCTAAGATGCTTATCGACAATTAATAATTTTACCTTTATTGACATCGGAATTGTATTTATGCAACTTTCTCTGAAATCGTTCAATTTTTCCTTAAATACACTATCAGATTGATCAAATTAAATCTTTTGTTCTTGATTAGTTTTGTTCACTGTATATTCTATTGTTATCTAATTTATTCGCGCTCTCTCGTATTGTATAATTCATATACGTGTAGTTTCATGCCTTTTTCACCGCTTATCGTTCGTGATTCACAACGTCGATTTATTTCGATCTACACCCGCACCACTATTTCGAGCACTAAGTCGCTCCGCTGGGCACTAAAAAATATAGAAACTAATTTTTAGAAAATTAAGGGTTTTTCAGGTTTCGATGAATTTGTCTAAAATTAGCCCGAAAATTCCATGGACCGAAATTCATGTAACCCTTTTATTAATGTCGAATCATAATAAAATGTAAATTATAAAGGACATTCGGATTGCTATCTTTATAATGTTCGATAGCTATTGTGATCGGCCAGGAAGCAGATTAGAAAACTTTAATAGACTGGATTTTCTGTGAGAAGAATTTGACTGATTTCATAGAACTTAGGATTTAAAAGCACTTTGTCCTATCCGATAAGTTGTTGATAATAAAGTAATCTTACAAGGCTCAAAGAAGAAAAAATAGCTACCTCTGATCTTCTACGTCACAAGAAAATAATGTCGGTAATGTGTAAACATGTCAATTCGTCATAGTTCAGAAGATAGTTTTCTTTTTCTTCTAACGAGTTTACATAAGAATTGACTCAGCATGTTTTTCTACCTAGATGATCGAATAATAAGCCAGAAAGAAGAGAAAAAAACCTTTTTCTCTTTCTTCATCCTTTGTAATCTTCTATTTAGAACGCGAGAGAGCTGTAGAATAAGGTTTTTTGTTTGGTTTCTAGAAAGAAAAATTTCTGTTTTTCAAATTTATTCTACAAATAACAAAAAATAATAACTCTATAAGTACGTATTTTTACAATTGATGAGGACATAAGTCACTTGAGTAGCTTATGAAAGGATGGTTATTTAAAAGCAAAAGAGAAAGCGAAGAGATCGATTTTTATAACCTTCACAGTCTCTTAATAAGATTTGAGAAATAAGTAAGCAATAAATTATACGTGATTGGATTATTGATAGATTAATATGATTATATTTATTACATCTTCAATAACGTAACATCCATTATCATTACACAATGTATCTATCCAATAGGACGGCAAGCGGAGTGCAGCCTTCAATCTTGTTAGATTGTTATTTTTTTTGCGAGTTATATTATTTTTTGTTTCATGTTACCAAAACCTTCGCTCTATCCATTAAATCTAGTCAACTGTATAAAAAAAAACGTGTAATCTAGATCTTGATTGATCAGTCTTTTTCAATAAACCCTAGAACTTTAAGAATATTGATAGGCTTTCTTTTTTTTTCTGTATTGTTCTTATTTACATTAGCTGCATGATATATATATAGATACATCTGAAACAATGAAAAACATTATTCTGAAAAGAAAAAAGCGTTCTAACACCACTTGTGTTGACAATGTTTTTGCATCAACAGAGATAGTTACCTTTTTATTTACGGTCCGTTGCTCTCATTGTACATCACAAAATAAAAAAATTTTCATTTATAATTTTAGATGAAACTTAGATATACGATCATCATTATTGTTTTACAGTTGCTTCTATCGTGGATTAGTGCACAAAATAATGAAACCATTGAAATGGAAGTTATGGCTAAACCACAACCAAAAGGTATTTGAAAAACTCTTCTTGTTTTACTTTTAAGTCAAAAGAAGTAAAATCAAGGCAGATAGAAATGAAAACTGAGAAGTTTCGGGATATTAAATTTGATTAATATGTAAATCCCAATGTCGACGTTATGATGCAGATTAAAAATAATTCAGAAAAATTTTAATTATTCGTTGAGTGACATTAAAATAAATCAGATATAGTCCATAAAGAAGAAAAAATTCAAAATCTTGCTTGTTGAATTTTATAAATCCGATTAACAGAGAAAAAATACTCTAACAAATTATTTTTAATAATTCTCTTAGTATTCAATTATTGTTATTGAAATCATCGATGACAACAAGGCTGATATCAGATATAAAAAATGTGGAAACTTCGGATTTCATTCGAGAGTTATGTGTACTGCAAAAAGTGCATGGGACATATGAGTCATTCTAGAATGTCGGAACACGATAATTATCATGAGAAACTAGGCAATTGGATTTCTGGATGCAATTTTTGTGCATTTTGAGACGTTTTTCAGGCGATGTTTCGTTAGAAAGCTACGGTTTAGTTCAAAATTAATATCAGATTTAGAATCAGCGTTAAAAGCTGAGTCGATTTATATATTTTGTGGATAATTCTGAGAAAAAAAAGCTTTTTTAAAAAAATCCCTGTACTCCCCCTCAGGGATGGTCTGATCAAAAATGACAATCTTTTCGATAACTCAGCCATTTCTCGACGGATCCTTCTCATCTTCGAACTCGAACTAGATATTGATGAGGCAATTCTGTGCACAAAATTTCAGCTCAATCGAATGTAATTGTGAAGAGTTTTCGAATAAACGGACGACCGGACACACTGACCGATTCTATATTGTACTCGTTTTTTTTTTGAGTACACAAAAATCATGTTCGAATTGCAAAGCAATGCTAATTCGATGGGACAGATATTTGAAAAGTTCTAAATTCAGTCTATTTAACATGAAAAAATGAATTAGCATAAATTCATTTTCCTACGAAGAATGAAGTCAGTATAGAACGACTAATGTAAAAGAATGGATGCCTGTCTTATTTTTATTTCGGACGTAATTATACGAAAACCTTGTCTATCTATTTTATCCGCTCAATCGAACAAAGTATAATCATCTAATGTTTACGTAGTTTGTCGGTGATTAACTAAACATCTTGAAGGTTATCCATTAATGTAGAAGAGCATATTGATAAAGAATACAAAAAAAAAAGACTCACTCGTTGACATTGACCTATTGAAACCTTTGAAAAGATACTTTTTAAAAAAAGATGTCAATGTTATACAACGATGACGTCAATCTGTCTAATAGAATCTAGACTTTTTCATATGGAATGACCTGTTTGTAATTATAATGCATTCTTTCAATAAAAGTGCATATGCTTCCTTTTCATTTTGTATTATGACACCTCATTGTGTTTCATCTACCACGAATTTTCTATATTCGGCATTGAGTTATAGCTTTTACTAATTCTAATTGTTGTTCTCTTAATAAGTGTCATAAAAATCGATAGTTGTTATACCTTCTGTAAAGATTCGTTAATCGAATGTGTCAATTATGCATTTTTCTTATAGTATGTGGGGATGTTCACATTACAATATTTGAAGTACGACGAGGTCTTGATATGAAATTATATGCATCTTGTGAAGTTATCCTTGGCTCAATCATATATGCTCCAATGCCATTAACAAATAATATAACCACAACACCATCATTACCGGTTCGATTTCCGTATCTTCGTGAAGTTCATGGATATATGCTATTAGGTTATTCATTAGTACGCTCGTTTTCTTTAATGTTTCCACGTTTATCGATTATTCATGGCCGGGTTCTCTATCATGGTTATGCACTCATTATCATGGAGAATTTACAATTAGATGAATTAGGTTTAACATCATTGATTAATATTCGTCGAGGCAATGTTATTATTGCGCGCAATGCTCAATTGTGTTATGCAAATTCTATTCGTTGGCATGATATAATTGAAAGTCCAAAAGCACAAGTTATATTACGACAAAATCGAGATGATTGTGCAATTTGTCCAACATGTCCATCGGCATGTTGGTCACCAACACAATGTCAACAACAATGTTCAGTACATTGTAAAGGAAACTGTTTATCTGAAGCGATCTGTTGTCCAGATCAATGCGTTGGCGGTTGTTATCAAAATTCAACATCAAAAAATTTAATTTGCCATGCTTGTAAACATATGAGAATTTATGAAACAGGTCAATGTGTTCAAAAATGTCCATCAGATATGCTTAAGGTAAGTAAAACACAAAAAAATGTCTTCATTATTAATTTATTACAATTAGAAAAAAAAGACTTAATGTCGAAAAGATTAGCCTAAAAGATGACAAAGCTATTTTATATGTTTTTATAAGTATGAATTAGTGAGATTTGTTTATTAGTAGTGTATAATAAATTTTAACTGTTGATTGGTCACACTTCTATTCTATTCGGATTGATGTCCAAAACATCTTATTTTCTATTGAGTTTTCTTACAAAAAACGCAGATAATTAGTTGAATCTAACATGAATCAACAGAGTATTTGTTTTTTTCATAATGACTGGAAATTAATATGAGATCTATTCTCGATAGGTTTATAAAAATATATTAATTCAAATGAATATGCGAAAAAAGTTCAAAAAACACCTCAGTACTGTCTTAATGAAAAATAGGTCAACCAGTGGAGATACTCAGTCTCATGAGTATGTTCAGAGCAAAGTCGACACTTCATGATGATTTCCATTACTAAATTTAACAAAAAGAAATATTTATATGGCGATCTTTCTATTGTAGGTTATCGATTCTTTATGTGTAAAACATCAAGAATGTAAATCATTTTTCATGGGTTATGGCTTTATACTAGATGAAAATAATGAATGTGTATCAACGTGTCCATCGGGCTTTGACATAAAATTAGATACATCTTGTGTCCGTTGTATGTCAGCACCAGAAAATGATTATTGTCAAGGTGCATGTCGAGAACAACATATTCGTTCGATAAGCGATTTTCATTTGCTAAGATATTGCTCACGTATTCATACATTAAATATTTATAATATAGCTGCACTCGAATCAACTGAAACCAATTTAGCAGATGTATTTACTGCATTTGAATCTCTTGAACAAATCGATCATGAATTTACCATACATAATGTAAATATATTTTCAAGTTTAAGTGTTTTTTCTAAACTTAAACGTATTGGTATAACATCGAATGCAACCATAACTATTGAAGAAAATGATTTTTTAACTGAATTATGGTTGCCAGCTCATCCGCCACCTGTCATTCAAGGAAGTTTAAACATTGTTCGAAATGCTCGTCTTTGTTTAAAACGTATTGAAGAATTTATTAATCATACTATTGCAAAAGAAAAAGGTATTTGAAATAAATCATTTCGTCACGACGGAAAAAACAACAAACCTTAATCGCCTTTTTGTTTTAGATTTACAAATTACACAAAATACTTATAACGAATATGCTAATGGATATTTGGCATCATGCGAATCAAATCTATTGACATTAACTGTTAATAACATACGTTCATTAACAGCACAAGTTACTGTTGCAATACCAAAAGAATTATTTTTTCAACCAGGCGATAGAGCCGATTATTTACGTCGACCATTTTTGTCTGTTTATTACAAAGCGACAAATACAAAAAATGAAACTCATTTTGATCAAACACAATCACGTAAATGGCTACGAATCGTTGAAAAAGTCAATTATAATCCATCACCAAGCGGTAAAAATTTCATTTTTTTTCGAAGAGAAATCCATAGAAATAATATTATCTATCTTGTAATATCGATATTCCTTCAAAAAAGCAAACGTTTTTTTTTATAGGAGTCATAAATCGTTTCGTTTCTTAGATCTTTTTTTCGTATCACTATAGAATTTTGATATTTATTTTATTTCCGGGTATGATAGTCGTCGAGAATATCATTAGTGGTGCAGACCGGATATATTGTCGTCGGAGAACAGTTGAAAAGATTCTAGTTTCCTATTCGTTTTATTTATTTTTAGATACCTTTAGACTCTTCGCCAGAGTTAAGCTGCTCTTAACTTTGTCATACAATTATTTATATATGAGTGAGAGATGGATATCAAAGTATTAATCGAAAATAATGTTTCAATAAACTTATCTTCTAGTAACTTCAGTCAATCTACTGAAAACGATCATTAAAAATTTTTAATGGGGAAGTTTTATCCCTGTGTATTTAATGGAAGAAATCTCGACGGGTTTTGTTTTTTATACCTAGATTTCTATTCATATTGATTGTGAAGTGTATGTGTCTGTGTGAAAAAGATGCACTAATTTTAATGCAAAATGTGATCACATATGATCGAATATCGAATCATTTGACTTGCAAATAAATTTTTTATTGTAATTTTCAGATGATTTTATGCCATTGTTCTGAGACCATGATAACAATAGATCCGTTTTCAGAGGATCTGATAATAAAAAAATCGATTAATCGACTATTTAGTCATAGTATTTTTTACTATATTCTATTGATAATAGCCATAGAAAAGAAAATTCAATAGGATTTTTTACTAGCCTGATCATTTTACGGATCATCATTAATCTAAGATTGGTTTCTATGAAAAACTTGAAGTTGAAATTAATTTTTGTTGAACTCTCAATCCACATATTACAAATAAGTCTCTCATAAAGGTGATTAATCTATTAGAGAATTTCCTCCCTTGCCATTCGGACTCATTAATAATATTAATGAATTTCTTTTTAGGTGGTTCATTTACAATGATTGTTGAATTATCATCACTTCTTGGTGCAACATATTATGCTATTTATGCATCGATAACTTCGAATGTGAACACTGTTGGTCTATATTCAACAATTGGTTATTTTCACACATTACCACGTCATCCTGAACCAGTACTTAATTTACGTGGTGAATCAGTATCTCGTTCGGCTATTGAATTAATGTGGCAACCGCCATCGAAACCCAATGGTGACATTACTATCTATCTTATATATTATGCACCTATCGAAGATCGATTACCAGTCGATAATTACAAATTACTTTGTTTAATGAAAGGTAAATCATCATAGAAAAAAAAATAATGTTGATAAAAACAGAACATAAAATTTTCTATTTAATTTAGATCGTTGGCGTTCTGAAGAAGCGGTTCCAAATCCTGAATTAAATAACAGTAGTTCTAATCGATGTCCAAGACATAAATCCAAATATAGCAATGGAAATAATGATGATTATTATGAAGAATTTGAAGAAAATACTGGTATTGATCAAGTTGTAACTGATTTAGCTATACTTGAACATCAACTTATTAATTCTGTAACCGAACGTAAAGATCCATTAATAATACGTGCAGATTTAAAAGATACAATTATTAGTGACTTAGATCATTATTTCGAAGATAAAAGTAGTTCAATACACGAGCAATATAAACCTGACTTATTCAATGAAGAAAAGTCCGCTGAACACTCGCCACATATCAATGAATTTAATCGTACAACACCGAATACAAGTATTATAATTACTGGTTTAAAACATGCACAAATGTATATGTTTCAAATATATGCGTGCCATGATATTATTACAGAAACAAAATCGAGCGCATGTAGTACCAATGGAATAATTATTTCTGTTCGAACAAAACCCGGTGATCGTATGTATTTTTAATAAAAGGCTTTTTCGGAATAATTCTTTTGTGCGTGTGTGTGTGTTTTCTTAGGATCACTAGATTTAGTACGTGAAGTAAAATTAACTTCATCGATTGATAGTGCACTACGATCAACAAGAGATTTGAAAACAGTTGATTATCATATATCTTGGCTTGCACCATTGACACCCAATGGACTTATTTATTTTTATACAATCTTTATTGATCAACATAATCATGATGGACCTAAAGATGAACGTTGTGTTGGACATAATGTACATATGGTTAATGTTTCTCTATTGCCACGAACAAGATATCGTTTAAGAATAACTACATATACGATATCTAGACTTTATAATGAATATGAAGATAAGAAACAATTAATGGATGAATCCGATTTAGCAAATATAACAAATTCATATTATCAAAAAGTTTTCATAACTGATGATTTACCAAGTAACTATACACAAATTTTAGAATTGTGATTAAATTTTTAGCAAGAGAAATTTCAGTATGAATATCACTAGATTAGAAAAATCCTTCTTTTTCGATGTGATAAACATTATATATTTTAAGATTAGATATCGTCTCATTTTCTACCTTATTAAACATCCAAGTACTTCCCTAACATAATGCGATGCACATATGCTTGAAATTACATCCTCGATTTTTAGACGAGTGACTTAAGTTTCAATAGAAACGGATTACAAAGCCACGACGTTTATTTCGTCTCTAGAAGGAAATTATCAAACTAATGTATTCGATTTAATCAAGCAGAATATTGTTTTTACTGTGAAAATTTTCGATTCCACAATTTTTTATTTCATATATATGGTGGAAAAGATAAATGATATTTATGTTGCCTACTTTTAGGACGTGAAATAACTCGTCAAAGCCGTTTGACAATGCTCATATTAGTAACTGGTTCATTGGCTTTATTATTAAGTCTTGTGTTCGGTGCACCATATTATTATTATAAATATGCTCGAAATGATTCAAAAGCCTCGATTTCCAAAAATCCAAATTATGGTTTGTTTTATTTTTGACTTTATATAACTGTAAGATTCTATTCAATGTTTAGAACTATATACACCTGATCAATGGGAAATTGATAAAGATTCAGTGACATTAAGTAAATTGATTGGTCAAGGACATTTCGGCCAAGTATATCAAGGCGTAATTAAAGTATCAGATGGAACATTAAGACCGTGCGCTGTCAAAGTAAAGAATTTATTTTTGTAAATCAAATTTCTTATATTCAATTTTTTCTAGCTTCGAACAACGCATCCAACAGATTTATTACAAGAAGCATCTATAATGAAGTTTGTTTTTATTTTATAACGAATAAAAATTAAGTCTTCCTTTTTTTCGTTAAAGACAATTTCAATGTTACCATGTTATTCAGTTGTATGGTATTTGCTCACGTATTCGACCACCCTATGTAGTTATGGAGCTAATGGAACATGGAGATTTAAAAAATTATCTTTATCAACATCGACAATCTGAATTAAATGTATGTACTTATTGGATAATTAATTTGTGTATTTCTTGGATTATATTTTCTTATTTGTCTTTAGCCAAATGATTCAACATTATCCGAATCAGCAATGATACAATTAGCATTAGATGTTGCTGATGGGATGTATTATTTATCTGATCAAAAATTTGTTCATAGAGATTTAGCAGCAAGAAATTGTCTTGTCAATGGCAATCATACATGCAAAGTTGGAGGTAATTGAAACAAACAAAGTAGATATTATTCTATGGTCGAAGAATGCGGCAATATTACGACATCTTTAAGGCGCTGTAGGATGATTGATATGAGTAGTAGTATTGAGTGTCCTATAACAACGCATTACCAAAAGCAAACAATCGTCATTAATGACTAGCAAATATTTACCTGAGTACCCTCTGAGTTGATTGAATCGATGTTAGCTGTTTGTTTATTTTCTTTTTCTATGAATAGTACATAGTCAATGAAAGATGTATGTCCATTAGTGATATAGTTGACCCGAATCCATATGAAGTCTATGCTTGATGTATATATTACAGAAGAAATATGTATGTTGTTATTCATATCAACTGTGTAAATAGAGGCAGACTAATCGATTTGAGTATAGTCATAAGCGTGATTCCGAATAAGAATTCAAATACATAAGTCAATAGATTTGGTGGTAGTGTTATTGAAGTTTTATAATAATAAATTTAATGCCAATGTTTTTTGCAAGCTGATAGTTTACGTAACGATTGACTATCTATTTAGATTTTGGTTTAACCCGTGATATTTATGAAACTGATTACTATCGACGTGGTGGTCGAAGTTTTCTTCCAATAAGATGGATGGCACCGGAAAGTTTAAGAGATGGACGTTTCGATACTGTATCAGATGTTTGGTAAGAAGAAAACAAAATAAATATTATTGAATTTTCACTGAATTAAATAATTTTCAGGTCATTTGGTGTTCTACTTTGGGAAATAGCAACATTGGCTGAACAACCCTATCAAGGATATGGTAATGAAGAAGTTGTACATTATGTTCGATATGGAAATATTACTCTTGAACGTCCACCGAATTGTCCAGAAATTTTGTAAGATAAAAATTTCAATATTTTTATTGCTAAACAATTCGTTTTTTTTTCGATTGAATTTCAGACATAAACTAATGCGAGCTTGTTGGACATTTCCACCCGGTGATCGTATATCATTTCGATCTATTGTTGACGAATTGGTTATCTATGAAAATGATGATTTTCGTTCACATGCATATTATCATACACAGCCAATGTTAAAACGACAGTTGAGCTCACTTAATAGTAGTCACAATGATGAAGAAGAACTTTTGATAATGGGCAAAAACGATGGCAATGATGACACTGAAGAACATACATAGTTGAAATATTGCTTTCCAAATTGTTCGATGTTTCTTTTTCTTTTTCTTTGTTTGTGAATGAATCTCTATTTTGTTTTCTAATTGTTATTTTACAAATATATGTATTAGTACTGTAAAAATTAATTATAAATTGCATTCTTTTTTACAGATGATTTTTTAAAATATGGTTAACAGACCAGAATCAGATGAAGTACTTGATCGATATGGCTTTTTTGTTTCACCGGGGGAATCTCAGTGAGGAGAAAAGATTTCACATCGTCTGTTCTGTTTGTCATTTGAATCTTTTTCTTTTTATAGTATCGAAGAAACAGTAGATGCAGCAGTAGCTCGCCGTCGAGAACTAAAATGGCTCGATATGCTTACGCAATGGCCATCATTTATTGCGTCACGTTTTGATAAAATAAAAGAACGTTGCCGAAAAGGTATACCAGGATCTGTACGTGGTCAAGCCTGGTATCATTTATCGGCTGCTAAATATCGACAAGAAAATGAAGATCGAAATTGTCCGATGGAAAGTTTATTTTACTATTATTTAACAAAAACACCGGATGCACGTGTTCTTGACGATATAAAAAAAGATCTAGCAAGATCATTTCCTGATCATGAAATGTTTCGAGATGATGGTTGCGGGTAGGTTCTGATTATTATTTTGCGGAAAAATTTACTGCCTTAATTTATTATTTCTATAGACAAAATAGTTTAAATGATGTATTGAGAGCATATGCAATACATGATCCTGATGTGGGTTATTGTCAAGCACAGGCGCCTATTGCAGCTATTCTATTAATGCATCTACCACCAGAACAAGCGTTCTGGGTATTTGTTCAAATAAATGAAGAATATGTTAAAGGATATTTTAGTGATGGATTGAGGGCAATTAAAGAAGATGCATTAGCAACAGAAATTCTTATAAAACGTGTTTCGCCGAAAGGTTATCATTTACTTGTATGTAAATTGTTTTATCCTATGATAATTCTGCATGGTTTTACACTAGTATTGTAATGAGTATTCTTACGAGAGAATATGTATTGAAATTAATATATACATATCTTATCAAGTTATTTCAATATTAAATTGTATTTTCGAATCAAAATTGAATCATTCTTAGTGCGTATTCTTTCGAACATATTATTCCTTGAGGCATAAAAGATAATAAAGTAAATCTATTGTAACAAAAAAGCGACGCACGTATACACTTAATTATGAATTTCGATGTCTGACAAGCTGTTAAATAGTCTATAAACTAATATTGACTTAATGATTAATAGATGTTAGAAGGAGTTTATACATGTTTTATATGATATAATTATCCTTCCTTTTTATCTTTCGATGTTTGAATTTTCATTCAGAAAAACAAAAATGGTATGTTTAATTGTGTTTCGGTAGTTCAATGGTAAGAGCACTGGTCCGGTTAATCAGCTGTTGTGTCTTGGGTTCGCTTTCCGAACGAAGGATATCATTTTGTTTTTCTGAATGAAAACTTTAAACACCGGAAGATAAAAAGAAAGCATAATTATATCATATAAAACATAATATTGACTTAGTAGTCCTAAGGGATTTCCTTTTTCTCAATCAATGTCACGCGAGCAACAATGTATGGGAACAAAATACGAGCCTTGTAGAATTAATATGTTAAATACCGTTGTGCTGGAGCATCGTTGGTTAGAAAAGTTATTATTAAATTGGTAGACAACCTCACTAGGTTATAATAGAATTGCAACGCTCTTTAGATTTTTATCATTGGTATTGCACATTGGCAGTTTATTCGATAATAATAAACAGAGTAACAAAATCAGCAGTCAATCGAAATATACACTTACTAGTATCTGATATCTATTGCTATGAGTCATTATTTTTAATCAAACTTCAGCTACACTGCGAAGTATTATGGTTGAAAATATTTGTTTTCTTTTTTAGCATAAACTTGATGTTGATCCCATATTATATACAGTCGATTGGTATATGACATTATTTTCTCGGACGTACCGTGCACCCCAACTATATCGTTTATGGGATATGTTTTTTTGTGAGGGCGTCAAAGTATTATTTCGTTTAGCTCTTGTTATTGTTTATGAAACTCTTGAAGATGGCCCATCTAGTATTGTGTCACGAGCGCATAAATGTGATAATGCTATGGATATTGTTACATTGATAAAGCAAACTGCTAAACAATTGCCATTCAGTGTATTACTTAGTAAAATGGATAAACTTCCATTAACTGATATTGATCTTGCTCAAGCATGTAAACAAGCAAGACAAAAGCTTAATGCAGATGGAAAAGCAATGCAAAATCGCAAAAAATAATCTACATCGCTATTCACACGGCATAAATAACATTTTTTTTTTTATAAAAGAGGATTATTTTAGTGAGTGTCTTTTATGTGTAAATATGGATTGTTTTGAATTTTTATGTGCTTTTTTTAATCAATAAAAGTTTCTAGAAAATATATATTAATTCTTGACTCTTGGAACCGTTGACACTAAGATATGAGACACTGCCATCTATCTCTTAGATTTTTGTTTTTGATGGAATTCAACAGGAAGTATTTAAAATGCTGAAGAAATACTATACACTAGAAAAGTTTAATAGTATTGCTGGTAGAGGTGTAACTAGAGGAGGGATTAATTTCCTGTCTAAAGAATTTTCTTCCAACATTAGAATTGCTTTCTGATCCAGTATACATACTGTCTGTCAACTTCACTGACTTTTGATATTGGATCGCTGAAATTGACTGGTACTGGTTAATAGGAGAAAAACAATCGTCATGCTACCTCGATCAATTTCAATGCGTTTAGTAAAAATTAACAAATATGCTTTCTATTGATTAAAATTCTAATAGCATTCAAGTGAGAAGAATTTTAATTTCTCTCATTCTTATTTCAATGAAATATTTCTTTTTTTCTATTAATCTTTTAATGATACAATAGTTTTCATTCACAACGAAAAAACTTCAGTCGTTATATATTCCAACGGAAATTCACATTCGTTTATGATCAGTACAGATTTGAAATCATAGCAATAGTAGTTTATAAAAAATTTCAATAATACGATCTTATCCAAAAAACCTTTATGTAATAATGATACGTACATAAGACTCTTTTTTTTTCTAGTTTATCAATAAATTTCGATGAATTCTCTTTTTGACTAAAAATACCACTAGCTTGATTTTTCTTCTGCCGAAATTCAGCCATATATCAAATGAATCCTGCGAGTCGATAACACCCAATTTGCTATTGAAAATCGTTCCACACGTGTAGTTTGAACCCGATTATTTCTTCAATTATTTGGAATTAGGAATAAATTCTATTTAAAATGTTTTTGCTGTAATTTAGGATCGATAATTATTTAATCTCAGTGGAGTTCTAGCAGTACCATAGGATGATGTTGAATTATATTGTAGTCCTGGTGATCGAATAGTTGGCGAGCTTGTTTTTATTGAAGTAATAATTACTGTTGGCAAATGTTTTGATCTATGATTAAATATAATATAAACAAATGGATTAAGACTGCTCTGTGCGAAACATATCGTTTGCAATACTCCATCAAGCCGCGATGACACACGCGCATAACGATTCGTGTAAATTTCAATTAAAGTTATAAATATATAAGGCGTCCAGCAAGCAACAAATACAATAATAATTGTCATCGCTAATTTAACTGTTTTAAATTTGGGTGGAGATTCTACGGTTGACGTAAGAACTGTTGATGTTTGGCTATTAGTTTTTTGCATCCATCTTTTTGTTGAAGATCCAACAACACGTATCATTTTTACGTACCATATTGTCATGCAAAAAACTGGTATTACAAGAAGATAACTAGCAAATATTGTGAAATAAACTCGACGCTGCCATTCTGCTGTATAGCCTGTACTACTGCAACGATATTTTTCTGAATTATTTGGTTTCGAACTTTGTTTGAATATAAATAATTGCGGAATTGCTACTATCAATGAACTCAACCAACATAGAGTTATAATACGACGTACACGACGAAGAGGTGTACACGATCGAAATGGACAACAGATGGCTTCATATCTAGATTTAGAAAAAATTGATGTATAATATTTTCAAGATACATTAGGTAAATGTCTACGTCAGCCTGACTTCATAAGAGCTATACGCGAAGAAAATATTCAAGAACTGTAACCTGCATATAGTAATAAGTTTAATTATCATAGTTTTTTCCCTAGATTATGTTTTTAAAAAGGAAAGATTCAAGTCGTATGCTCATTAATAAATAGTATAACTACTAGCAGATGTACTAACCCGAAGATATATTTTCAGAGTTCAAATTACGAGAGTTTCAAAAGAAAACATGGCTCTAATCTTAGACAAATATGAACTGCAGCATCTTCATTAGAAACTGCTTCGGATTTATTTTAATATAAAGAAAAAACATTCATAAAAGTTTTATATTTAGCTTATTAAATATTCCCTATGTAATCATATAAGCAAGGGAAAATAATTTAATAATTATCTTCATTTAGATTGAAGAACTAAAATTTATTGATTTTGTCACGCGAGTATCAGAAATAATTTTTTAATAATTTTTTTTCAAAAACTAACAAAAAATGTCAATTAAATTATAATACGAAATATGATCAGTAAAAATGCAAGGAAACTCTTATGATTAATTACAAGTAATTAGGTCAGTCGTTTTTTGACAAACTATTAAAAGAATATTATCTAAACTTTTGTTTTAATAGATCATGATATCAGATAAAAGCACCTATGATTAGTAATAGTAGCTAAATGGCATCGTACTAGACTGTTAGACGTCAAGAAAGCAATTTGCTCATATTGTTGGAATCTTATTGTTTTCAAAAGAAAAGAACGTCATAGTGTTTTACGCATTCCATCTATGAAATACTATCGTTTTATTTATTCATAAAAAACTTATATTTATATTACCGTTCATGGAATAAAGAGCATAATAACATCGTATTATTTTTTTCAGATATTTTCTCTTGAGGGTCACTTTATCGAATATGAATCTACGAAAGCAAGGTAAACTAAAAATAGTAAATCAAGAAAAAAAAACAACAGTTTAAGAGTACTCGATGAACAAACGTCGCAGTATCGAAACTAATCTGTCTAATATATAGAAAGAATTGATGACAAGTAAAAGGAATAAAACCTGCTTATGACTTTTTTGTTATCTTGCACTTCTTTATTAATGATAAACCCCTGATATAGGATAAACTACACAGTGAAATCTGTTTTTTTAATATATCCGAAAAAAGTCTCTCACCGATCGTACGTCATTGCCACATTGATAAATGTTGTTGAAGCAAGTGTAACAACTTGAATATAAAGTGTTAGTTTACATGCGATATTTCCTAGAATCCATTCTTGATCAAAAATCAAAAGAAATAATTCTGATGTCATCGTAAATAAGCATATGGCTAAATCTCCGATAGCCAAATTTAGTATAAATAAATGTAAACGTGTACGATGGCGACGACGTCGACAAAATAATTCGACTATAATATAGCAATTACCAATAAAAGTAACGCACATTATAATCGTCAATACACAGATGCGAATAAATTTGTTTGTTGGCCATTGATGATATGACATGGCTGAGTTGAGTGAAAAATTATTCATGATGAGAACTGCAAAATAATAAAAAGGAAAAGACAAGAAATATAGAGAGAAATAAATGAGGATTTTTAAGATTATTGTTGTAGAAGAAAAAAAAACGTAAAGCAGACACTTCATATTCATGGCATTTTTCTTTTATGCGTTAGATTCATGGCCATACAAAATTTCCTGTCTGACTTTGAAGCATATAGTTGATGGTGTTTCACATATTTCTGCAGGTGATTATGTTGATGCTCGCCGGATTATGAGTGTTAGATTATCATCTTCGTCATTTTTTTATACAAAACTTTACATTTTTCTATTGTCAAGTTACACAGCCTCTTTTGTCATATTTAAATATCGAAAATAATAAAATCAAAACATGCCACTAGCAAACCCAGTTTCTTTATTTGATAACTGCAGCAATTAAGTTGTTAAAATAAAATTGAATGCAGTTTAGTGTATCAATGAATGGCAAATATTTTTATATTTTTTAGCTCTATGTAACATTTGTGTAAGGCTTTGACAACAGAAAAGAAAAGAAACGAAACAAAACAAAACAAGACTGATAAACACTATAGAAGACTAAAATAGTGTAAGAAAATGCAAAAAAGTAAACAAAAGAAAAATTCAACTGTTAGAAATTATCATAAAATATTTGTGACCTTTTTATTTTGCTACAAAAGATATTCACTCCATAGTGTAAATAAATTATTAATACGCACAATAAACAACTCACTGACAGGCTGAATATGCTTACGTGAAAAATGTCGATTGAAAAACAACAATTAATGATCTATTCTACATGAATTCGAATAATGTTCTTGACAAGACCTATTATGATTTATTTAAAGATGATGAATTATTTAATCGGAGGAGTTCAATTAAATTCTTTATGATTGTTGTTGTTTTTAAATGCAATTTATTTTGATCGACTGGAGTTTAATTAAAAACTAGAAGCAAATTTTTCTCATTAACATAAACATTTATAATGACTTTAAATTATTTGTTAATGAGAACTTCATTCCAAGCCAACATCTTCTAATAAATGATAGTTTGTTTTTAAGTACGCTGCGGTGTGCTGAGTAGAGTATGATTTACTCGCGTATTCTTCTTACGTCAGTGGAACAAAAATGTTGTGCCTTAGGGAATTTTCAACCACTAAAACCATTTATTTTTATTTTTTCATTAATGAGGCCCTTTTCATTAGTGCTAGTAATAGTTGAGATAGTATGTGCTTTGCTTTGAAACTTTTTAAATCTTGAGATTCTTGCATGATACTAACCTTTGTCAAGAATATGACTCTCATTAGACGATAATTTATAAAAGGCGATTAAGTGCAGATTTATAATGGTTTTCTGAACAACTGACAAAACTGAACGGGGGAGGGGGGGGAGAGTTGTAGTAAAAATTACTTTTCACAATCACTAAATATTACGGTACGACACTTTGAAGACGTTTCATATGGAGAAGGATCAGAAAGAGATAAATTGTTGTATTTAATCCAAGATTCTAGTAGAATTATCAGTTTGACGTTTAACCTAGCGTTCATAATGTTTTAAAACAATTCAACCGTGAAGTGAAACGATACATTTTTCTATTCGTATCATGAAATGACCAGTGAACTAAATATCAGAAATGGGATTATGAATCAAATGATGCCTTGAAACCGAATAAATCTGTTAGACTAGAGTAGAATATCATGTCAGCAAGAAAAATATCGTCTTTCTCAAACGCCATTCTTGTCTATTCTCCAGTTACTGTATAGGTACTCAACGTATTTTCTTTGCGCTAAGAGAAGCAGCATTTAAATGGATTCACCCGTCAAATGATTAACACAATGTAAACTGATCTAAACATGAGTACTCAAATTACTTGAGCAAAATAACACCTACTTATTCATATCTTAATAGTTATTTCTGCGTAGAAAAAGTTGGACCAAAGTCGATTCAGATGATGAAATATTGCTTTGAATATTTTACAAAATAATATCGACCTTTTGTTGAAGACATTCTTCATGCAAATAGCAAAACAAAATAAGCTTCCTGTTAAATTTCTCTAAAAAAGTAACATTTCTTGTTTTCAAATCATCAAAGTAACAAAGACCTGGAAAACTAAGAGTTTCAAGGCTCGAAACTGAACGATTCGATAAAGAATCAGGGTTGCCAAATCTCCTGATTTAACCAGGAGAATCCTGATTTCAAGACTTTTCCCTGGTTAAAATATCTCCTGATACCAGCAGTTGATTTGCGAAGTTTTCTCCTGGTTTCTTGATTTTTTCTCACATTGAATTTTAGCGACATTATAGATCGAAAACACAGCCAATACATTGTATAGTTCTATAATTATCTTTTAAATAATCAGGATCTATTGAAAAAAATTCGATAGTCAAGTAAATATAAACCCCCCTCCCCGGAATATAAGACCCGGGGTCTTCTATAATGACAAAGCAGATCAAATTTCAAAGGGGGTCTTCTATTTGAAACAGAGTTTATGTTGGTAGAAAGTTTTAGAAATCTCCAGATAAATATTTATTTTTAATCTTTTTTGTTCAATTCACAATTTAGAATTGACAAGAGATGAAAATCAAAACATAAATTTACATAGGTTACATAAATATAATAATTATCATTTTTTGAGGTATCGAAAGACAAAGCATATTCTCGTTGTCGTCATTCATAACTAATCAGTCCATTTAGAACGAACAATGTAAACATAAAAATGAAGAATAAAATGTCTATCTGACGACGATTGGTGCTCGCCTCGTCGATCAATAATCTTCATAATGACTCATGAATGGAAAGAATGAATCTTTTCCCACTTTTCTGAACAGAGAGAAAAGATGGTGCGAGAGAGAGAGAACATAAACGTATACAGAAAAAAAAATTTATTTTCTGCGAAGAGTAATGGACATATCAAGTAATAGCGAACATGGACGAATTATAAAGCCCGGTCTTATATTAAGACGATCATTCAAAATTTTTAGGGGGCCTTCTAATCCGGGGGGTAATACCATCTTCATCATAAAATCTTATACACATGAACGCTCATCTGTCAAAAATTGAATTCATTAAGGATTTACGATTTTGATCAAAAGAAAACCATACAAAAGTACGTTATCTTCCTTTTCAAATTATAATTAGACTTGAAGAATAGAGTTCGCCAAAACTGAATCTAAAAATTCTAAATTTGCTCGACTCAACTAGCCTGAGAAATGTATAGGATACAATAGCAACAGATCAGCTAAAACATTCTCTCAGCGATAATTTTAATAAAAAAAATTTCATTTAGCTAAATTATCAAAGGTGGCTTCGAAAATTTTGTATCAGAACAAATTAATTTTTCTATTGTCAGAGAAAACTTCACTACAAACGTTTCATACTTCTTCAGCGAGCTGAAATCATATATAAATATAATTTACCTCTCGGTAGCTTGGCTCAGCTTGTATCATAAATTCATCAAAACGCATATAAAGTGTTTCGAATGTGGGACGATTATCCGGATTCTCTTGCCAGCAGGAACACATTATTTGATAATAATGTTCATGGCAATCATGTGGCTGAAATGATCAATATAAGTAACAGTCACAAAAAATAAACCCAATCCTTACTTTCGGCATAAGATAGCCATTAAGTACAGCTTGTAATGCTTCATTATTTGACATTCCAGGATAAGGATTTGAACCATGTGTAACTAACTCGTAAAGAAGAATACCAAAACTCCATACATCAGATTTTGTTGTATATTCTTTTTTTGTTGCTGCTTCTGGTGCTGTCCATTTAATTGGAAATTGTGATTCTCGATCGACCATTAAACGACCACCTTGAAGAATTTTTGCTAAACCAAAATCAGCTATTTTGACCACATCAAATTCTCCAACAAGGATATTTCGCGCTTAAAAGAAACAAATATTTTTGAATCAGAACTATACTCTAAAACAAATTTTACCAGCTAGATCACAATGAACATAACGTTTTTGTTCAAGATAAGCCATACCTTTGGCGATCTGAAATAGAAATTATGATTTGCTTAGTTTTTCTTTCCGTCCTTAGTTGAAAAAAATCTATTCTTTTTACCTGTGCAGCAAAATCAAGTATGGTTTTAAATTTTAAATTTTTCCCTGGTCCATCACGCAAATAATTTAATAAACATCCATGTCCCATATATTCAGTGACAATAAATATGGGTTCTTCTTGCGTGCACACACCATATAAACGTACAATATTTTTATGTAGGAGATCTTTCATGATTTTTGCTTCATCAAGAAATTTATCAACACACATACGATTTTTATTGTCTGTTTTCATGCATTTAATTGCAACGTCACGTTGTCCATACTTCGCTTTATAAACTTCACCATAATTTCCACGACCAATTAATTGTTGGTTTGTAAGTTGTGAACGATCTAACTCTAATAAACCATGTCGATCAGCTGGAACTGTTGGTTCAACTTTTCGGCAAGGACGTGTTAATGTACAACAAAGACCATCGGCATTTTCTGTAGAAGAAATCAATTTTTGTGTAAAACAAAAATGAAGAAACTTTTCATACTTTACCTCGATAATGTTCAACAAGATCTTGCAATGACTGAAAAATACTTTTACTGCTAATATAATATAATCCTTGATCAGTTCGACGTATTCGATAATGTTTAACATGGAAATGCTTGTCTTTACTCAAGTCAAGCACGGATAATGATTCTTGGCCTTGAAAATAATATTGAAAAAAAAAACATAATTATTAAACTATCGACAATATGTTACGTGTACGTATACCTTGATTAGTGTCCGAAGGACGAATTAAAAAAGTTCCTTTTCCATTATGTGGTTGCTCAAGAAATCGTTCAGCATCACGCCGATTTGTTTCAGTAAAATACCATCTAGATTTAATATTTCTTATCATATATTATTCGCTATTTTCATAACTCACTCGCATGCTGTTAAATCATTTATTGCTGATATATAATTGGCTGGTACATAACCAGCTTGTTTTGTTCGTAAATTTTTAGCTTGCCACCAATCATTAAAACTAGATTTAAAAACAACAATAAATAATTTACACGATGTAAATCACAAAAAGCAGCATCGCTTACGAATATTTATCAACAATTTCCAATCTGTCACCTTTACGAAAACTCAGTTCACCAGTCGATGATGTACCATTAAAGTCATAATTAGCAATGTAAATTAATTTATCTTAAAAGTAGAGAAGTGGTCAATTCGATTAAACATATGCAATTTATCTCTATAATTTACTTGAATTATTTATATTATAGTTATCAGGTGTTCGATTTACTAACATTTCTCCATGCTCATCTTGATGAATAGGTGTTTGTGACTGATTTGGTCTTCGATTTATAATTCCTCCGCCGTTCCCATTTTTGCTGGAATCATCCCGACGATTTTTTGAATATGTATATGTACCATCACGTTGCTTTCGACGTGAACTACCATTTCGATTTCCCATAGAAGAATAATACTCGAATTAGAATTACCGATATAAATTGCTGTATGTCATAGATTGATGTATGACTATGTTCGTTTCGATTATCTGGAAAGTAAATAGAAGAAAAAATTAACAAACAGTGTCAGACGTTCTCTCTGTCTGTGGCACACACGATGTATGTTCAATTCAATTAAACGAACGGACCATTTTAACCAATTAAATCTCCAGGCCAACCTTTATGTGTTTTTTACCTATTCTACAATTTCTTATCAAAACAAAAAAAAGAAAATAAGCTGTAAGTTGGCAAAAGATAATTTTTTTGTTTATTTTGATGTGACGAATAGAGCAACAAAACCAATTACTCTTACAACTAGTGCCATCTATTAAGATGATTTTTTCCTCCCAATCTACCTAATCATTCCACCGATGACCACATTCTATACATTTATAAAACGTTGTCATAGGTTCATCGGCAGAACGAGTTTGCAATTGCATAAAGTATGCTTTTGTATGAGCACATTTTGGACATGTTATTTCAGTTTTATCAACGTTTTCCATCGATGCTGCGCCACCAAGAACATCATCAATTGCTTTTAAACTTGTATATTGTCGCTCGGTTATTTTAGTCACAATATCACAAATATATGGACATGTATTACATGCTAATCGATTGCATCGATCACCTTGTTCCACAAATAGCATATTACCACAACGAGGACCTAAATAAAAATATGAATAATATATTCAATCATATAGAACACAAAAGATTTTTGTTGACACTAATTGAAATCAGTGATTAGCTATAGAATTTGTTTGAGCGAGAAAACAATTGTTTATTTTATGATATGTGTAAATTAATTTTTCTCTAATGAAATTTAAAAAAGAAATGTTCACCTAGATTTGCCTGTAGATTCAGACTAATGTTTTACTTACATGAGAATGTTTCTACATAAGATTCTTCATTCTAGTTTATCTATAGAGAGTAATTTATGCAGGAATCGTGATTCTGGAGAAAGCAAAAAATATAGTACACAAAACTTTCTATATTGGAATCTTTTGTTCTTATCAAATATTATTTGCTAATATTGCTGTGTGTGCTTTTATTTGGAATAAAAAGATGAAGAGTGAATGTATATATATATATGTTTAAGTTTTCAAATTAACTTAGGAAATTCTCTCTCTTGTTTAACTAACAATCTATTCAGATATTTCTTCGAACTATAACAGAACAACACAGAATGTCAATGAACTTGGGGAAACTAATGTGGAGAAAAAAATAATCATCAGAATTTATGATTTGATTTACAAAGTATTAATCATATCTTTGTCATTGACATTATTCGTTTTCTTCTCTTAAAATGAACATTGTCATTTGACTTGTGAATGACCTTGTTCAATTATCTATTTCCTTTCGAATCTCTAGATGTACTGTTTTTCTCTTGTTCAATAAAAATAATCGTTAATAATCTCTTCGTTTGATTATGATTTTCTCTAGTGATTTATAAAATAAATAAAACGGAAATCATCTATATTTAGATCAAATAGTAGTTAAAACACGATCGAACTTACAAAAAAACATCTTCTTTTCTTTCAATCAACTTGACGAGACACAAATAAGAAAAAAAACTATCTAAAAGAGAAACAATAGTAATAAAATCAATAATTTTGATTCCTATGATTAAATAATTAATGCATACGAATGTACATCAATATCTTCTCCATCTTTATGTACAAGTTTTCGTAATATTCCTTCAAATTCAAAATCACATTTTTCTACGACTCGCATTGATGCTTTATTCCATGAGAATATGTGTGCTTCAATTCGAACTAAATTTTTCCATTCAATTCTTATTATTTCGATTATTTTCTTTACAACTTTAGGCATTAGACCGCGATGCCAATATGGTTCGCCTAACCAATATCCAATTGTTGCTATCGTTTTATTTTTAACCGAACGATATAAACCACATGCACCGATCAGTTCATTATTTGCATTCAAACGAATCGTAAAAAAGTATGTTGAATCTACTGAAGCAGATTTTACTTTTTCAATAAAATTTTCGCCATCTTTTGTTGTATAGGGATATGGAATATTCAATGTATTAACATGAATTATTTGATTATTGAGATATTTAATAAGCGAGGGAATATCTTCATGTGTCAATTGATTGGTTACATATAGTTCAGCGTCAACTTTATAATGACTTGATGTCATGATATTCTAAAACAATATAAAAATAAAATTATTTCTATTTATTTGTTTGATTAAATAAAGTACAACACGCAAATTTATCTCCCTATGTAGAAGTCAGAAAAAAGAAAAAAGAAAAGAATGATGAAATATCAGCAAGTAATTGTTGATGTATTTCTTCAGTTTTTTTCTTATCAGTTAAATGTGATAAAATTTTCAAAGGAAATTCCATTGCTGTTGCTGGTTCATGACTTATTATTAGATGACGATAATTCGATTGGCTATCGACGACACGAGGAGCTAACTTAATTGATTTAAACTTATTTTTACATAACTTAACTACTGTTGGATAACATGTTATATCGTGGCCAATCGTGTATTTTGATTGGCATGATAAAAATGAGTATTTAATGATATAGGATCAGGACAAATAGTTGTAAATAATTTGTTAGTTTTATAATGATCAACAAGAATAGCATCTGCTTCCTTATATGATGCTAACTATTCTGTACCTTTACTACCTAAATAATAAAAATTTTAAGTTTAAATTTTGATTTTTCTTGATCTATTTTAGTCATCCATACCTCCAGGTACAATAATAGCATCAAATTGTTGTCTTTGAACATCGTCTATATGTAGATCAGGTACTATGTGTATATTACTAGCACATGTTATTGGTTTTTTATCGTTATTTCCAATACTACATAATTTTATGTCAATGCCACCTCGTCGTAATACATCGGTCGTAGCAACAGCTTCCGTATCTTCTGAACCATTAGCCACGAATACTAAAACTTTTTTATTGCCATTCCTAATAGAAACATATATACATGAGTATCACTTAACTCAACCTTTATCAATTTCTTTCTTTTCTTTTTTTTAATACATAAGATTATTCTTTGTTGCACCACAAAAGATACATAGACACATATAAGCAGGAAAAAAAGAAGAAAGAAAAAAAAACGAAAGTACAAATTATCCTAAAGAAAAAAGCATGTTTGTCAGTGTTTGAGATCATGTATAAGCACAAATATAATTATCAATTTTTTTTCTACTTATTTCATATGAATTGTAGGAAGTGTTCGTCTTTTAGTCGCTGTTGGTCTTATATTAGCTGACGTTGGTATTGATGGATGAATAGTTGAAGATGCATTTGTACCACTTGTTGCCTGATGATACATAGGACGAGATGATATCACTTGTTGTTGTTGTCGTATAGCAGTTTTAGATGCTTTCACTAGTTGATTCGTTTTCATTTGTTGTGGTAAAACAGGTGTTGAACGAAATTGTTGTTGGACTTGTTGATGAGCAGGCATTGGTTTTTTATGATGTGGTAATGATCGCATATGATTTGTTAGATTCATTTGTGATGGAATAGTAACATTAGGTTTTCGTGTTACATTTGTTAGTGATATAGATTGTTGAGAAATTTTCGTAGCAAAATTTTGTGATTGTGGTATAGATGGCCTTTGTTTTTGTTGTTGAGTATGATTATATGATGGAATAGATGTTGCCGATGATATTTGGGATGGTATTGGACGATTATTATTTGAAACGGGTGGCTTTGAAGTTGACGATGACAATGAGGAACGAAATGCATTTTTTTGTTGTTGTTTAATAAGTATTTGAAAAGTTTTTTCAATTTCCTTTTCTTGTTCCATAGCTGATACAAAAACGTTTTTTAATAATGTTGAATGCTCAGATTTTGATGTTCGTCGTATAACTTGTTTTTTACAACGATCACATAAAATATTCGTTTGTTGATTATTATTTAAATGTTTCCACCAACGTATTGTGAAATCTGTACCACAATGATCACAAATATGAGGTTCATGTAGTTGCGCACGATCAGTAAAACGTTGTGGTAAACGGTGACGATCGGTTTGTAATTCATATAGACATTGTGCAACATCTTCAAGACCTATATAAGGTTGAAATTCTAGACTAGTTGGATTCGGTACGAATGATATATCTTGTAATAAAGGTTTTGGTGATGGAATATTTAATAGATCTCGTTCAAGTTGTGTACGTAAAGCTTTTTTAGCTTGAGTTTTACGTTCTTCAAGTGAATAGATTGTTGTTGATGGTGCTGAAGAAGGCTTTGCTGGTAGAACAGGCGTGGGAATTTTAGTTGGCAATGGTGAATTCATTGGATTTGTTACTTTACGAATAGTTGATGTTTCTGGTTGCTGAATTGATGAACGTGACAAAGAATTTGGTATCGAAGGATTAGGTATTGTAGGTTTACTTGTTGGAATACGTGTTGCTGTTGGATGAAATCCATTTGTGGTTGATGTATTATTTATTCGTACTACTAATTGTTGACAGGAACGTAACTTTTTCAATATAACTAAATTGGCTTCTTCATTACGTAATTCTTGTACAAGTGAATGAAGCTTTAAGCGTTTTAATGAACGCATATTATTGTCAATAATTACACCATTAGTTGATTCAGGTGATAGAGGCCGTTTATTCGACATGATATTTTATCTGAAATTCTTTTCGTTTTTCAATATATATTATGTTTATAAAAATAGAGCGTGAAAAGTTTTTTCTCGTCTGCATATAGATATGCGCATTTATTTACAAAACAACAAAGAGATTCAGTTCATACATACCATATAGCAATTGAACGTATAGAAAATTGATTAATTGATTGTTTTTAATAAAAAATTTCGTAGCATGATATATCTAAAACAACAATATTAAGAGTTGAGATATTGAAAATAATTATATGTGCAAATAGATTTCTTCTTTTACTTTTACTTTTTTTTTAAATAAAAAGATAATATCGTAACCGTGTGACTGTACCTGCACTGTGAGCGAGTGTGCAATACAGCAACAGCACGAGAGCAAACAAGAAGGGTGAAACTTAACGGGACCGCTACCAGTCAACTAAAGGGGTAAGCAACCCTTCATCTCCTTCTATCATCCCTCAATACGGAATTTCGTTCTTTCTTTCCTCTCTCTCTCTTTCTCTTTCCATCGTCGTTACCGCCACCACCTCGGTCAGACCCGAGTTTCTTGTTTACTGACGACCGAAGGTATTTGGCTCTACTATACAGAAAGCAAGGAATAAGAAAAACAAAAAAGGACATCATAAACATTTCAACATCACCAAGGATTTGATTTGAACTTCAGACGAAAAACTCGAATTTCTCAACAACAAATGCACACATACCTTATAGCATTTAAAAATAAAAAAGAAATGTAACTAGTTTTGTGATGATGGCAATAAAGAAGCCAACATTCGCATACACCTACGCATAGAGGCAAACACAGAAAAAGATCGACGTAGACAGAAGTCTAAATAGAGAATAGTCAAGTGAAGAAACAGAATACGATGACGAATGTGAGGGACTCGCTGAATATGCGAGCGACTGTGTGCAGAGAAATATGATGATTTGTTTCCTCAAGCGTGCAAAAAAAGAAAAAAAGAGAAGAAAGTAGACAGGGCCAAAATAGACTATGAACATCAATTGTACATATACACGTTTGAATATATCATCAGAAGAAAAAGAAGACAAAAGTCGTCTTAAATATGATTCTCATGCTTCGACTAATTAGATTTAGATCTTAAATCTTGTTTAAACGAGGATGTTAATCATGACTACATACCATACACTTTCTGTTGTTCATTAAATAATTCTTCTTACCGTTGTATCTTGTCAAATAAGTAGAAAGGTATTTGAGACATTTAAAGATGGATATAATAAGTTCATCAAATATCTGTAAAGATAACGACGAATAGAAGATTATCAAATAAGGATACTTTCCTCGATGGATACAACAGCGAACTACGATCATGTGCACTCTGAATTGGCTGGCTCGTTTACTTGCGTATACTCTCGCAAGATGGAAAAAAATGGATGGTGATGGGAGGGGAGAAGAACGCAAAAGAGAACATGCCTTGTCGAACGCCGACTACAAACGACGCCTGTTTCAACAAAAACGATTGACCTCTTGCTGTCGACAAGAGAAGAAAAGAGAAAAACATCGAATATAATCATAGTTACTGTTAGATTGCTCAAATCTTTAGATCTCGAATTATGTATTATTTTATTGATAATTTATTCAATATATATCATTGAACCGTTATCTGAATGTATTCAAAAGAGTAAATTAACAAAAATAGAACAAACGAGAAAAGAAAAGAAAAGAAAAAAGAAAGATGAAATCGAAAAATTGACTTTTTTCAATTCGATTCCTTTTTATCAAAATCAAAAACGCAACAGATAAATAACAACTTATCCGAAAAAAAAAGTTAAATCCGTCGTACAGAAGAGGGCGGAAGAACGGAGAAAGAAGAATGAGAATGAGAAAGGAAACAGAATGACGATTGGAAGATCATTGATCCAGTTGTCTGTACGATGAAAATCTACAGGAGAATAGACCAGTGGCGACGCCTTGACACTGTAAGAAATAGAACACAAACAACATTTGGTTGCTTTTGAGTAAACAATAGTTTTCAAAAAGAACAAATGTCAGAACCACCACTTCCTAGTGGTCGTAGGCAACTTTTATTTGAAAAATATCGACCTTTTTTAACAACACCATTTTTCTTCGGATTTTCGGCACATGTACTAACGCCAAAAAGTTTTCCTCGGTTTGGATGTTTTTTTTTCATCAACAAATAAGTAAACATATGAATTTTATTGTATTTTTACTTAACAGGCTATTGGGTTCTCAAGTTGAATTACCATTAACGAATGCACTTTGGTGTGGATCTCATGTTGGCATTACAATATATTTATATACTTCAAAACACTTGCGAAGCATTCATACATTTGAACGTTTATTATACAGGTAAGATTTTCTTCATATTATTAAACATAAGTTTCTTTATCTTTTCATTTAGTATTTATGGTTCGGTAATGTTCAATTTTGGAACAGTTTTAGTCATGACAATTGTTCGATCAATTTTTCCTGATAAAAAAGTTCTTCGTTTAGGCATTGGTTTATCACTAAGTGGAGTTATATTATTGGTTGGACAAAAATATGTTCACTACATTGATGAAGTTTTTGACGCAGTTCGATTTAGAACAGCAAAATGATTCTACCACGAACAACTATGGACAGCATGTTATAAATATTTCAAATTAATCTCGGTATTGTTTATTTTTAACTCTCTTCATAGTCATTGATATGAAACTATAGATTTCATCTATATTTTATTTTATTTTACTTTATTTTATGGCTTTTCGATTTTTGAAAAAGTGTTTGTTTGTTTCCTTTTTTTTATACAATAATTGTGTCATTTGTATAAATAATTATTTTACTCATAAAAGGAAAAGTTTTAAAAGGTACTTCAATATCACTATCATCGGCATTCGAAGTAGAAACTTTTTCAAAATAATATGGTGTTCGATTATAATGAAGATGCAATGAAGGTAGAACAGAACGAGGAATACATTGTGGGACCATCGAAGGTTTTTCTTCTTCAATTGTTTGCATGATTTGATTTTGATCAACACGATGAACATTTGTATCTTGATAATCATCGATTGTATCTATAGTACTAGTACCCTCATTGATATTATCTCGTCGAAATAGGTTTCCTTGTTGTTGTGTACTCTGTAGACGAAGTTGTGGAAGTTGACGAAGATTATTAGGTAACAATCGTTCACGAATTATAAAACGAGAATTATATGGCTGTCTTAATTTTGAAGTAAATCGACCTTGTTGTTGTGCGAGATATTCATGATGTCTTTTTCTTTGAGTTTCATTTCGTGTTGATCGATCAAAATTGATAGTGGTTGTGTTATCGCTAGTTCCTTTTGACATGTTATCTGGCAATGTTTCACTTGATGTTGAATGAAGATCAACAAATAAATAGGACTTTAATTGTTCAACAGTAATTTGTGATGGTTGAAATGAATGTAAATCATTTAAATAAGCATCTATCATGGATTGTTGCAGACGACGTGATGGTAATTGATCGATTGATGACGTTCGATCATGTTCGTGACGATTAGCAAATAACTGTTCAGTTGATCGAACAGAATATGCCGATCCAGATGTTGGTGTCATCGATATCGGTATAATGGGTTGTTGATAATTCTGTTTAGATGAAACGTTTTGGAATATATTACCATACTTGTATCGATTTTTTAGTTTAGTTTGATGATGAGAATAATATCGATAACAAAATATAGTAATGGCTATGAGAAGAACTATTGTAAGTATTGGTATTATACATAGTAGAACAATGAATGTTGGTTCAGAAACATTCAATGATGAAGATGAATTATTAATTTGAAGAAGTTTTCGACCATGAAACGATCGAGAAACTTCTGAAATGTTTAAAAAATTAATATTAACTAATATAATTTTTTTTCTTTACCGTCAAAATCATTGTTATTCATGTATGATCGTTGTTGAATATTATGAGAATTAATATTCATGCAAAAAACACCAAAAATGATTTGATGTTAGGTTGAAAAAAAAACATAGGGAGGATCAAACATAAACAAAATTTTGTTTATCAAAGGCTTCTTATTATAAAAATCGAATACGTATCAAACCGAACAAAATCAACACAGATTTTTAATTATTTTGCCATACATATAATATATATATATATATATATGCTCAAGGATAAGATAAAAAATAAATAATATTTAATATAGTATTATCGATATTACCGCACTAAATATCCCATCAGTGTAGTTTACTATATAAGTGAATTAATAATAGTATATTTGCAAGATGAGAAAGAAAGAGAACAACAATCTATATATGTTTTATTAACATTTCTTCATCGTGTACCCGTGAATAGAAAAAAAGTGTTCAAGAGAGAAGATTATGTAGGTTTGAATTTAACGAACAAACATTTACGAAATCACATTGAATAGCGAAGACAGCCAAGAGACTTTTATGTTCAACATTTAACCTTGCCATCAAATGAATACTTTTCCATCAGGTCATTTCGATGTTCATCACATACTTCATTGAAGAGTAAATAAAAAAAAATGAAAAAGCATGTATATTATCTAATCACATATTATATGCATTCAATTTTTCTTCTTACTATTTAGAAATGTACGTGATTAGAATTACGCGAACAAAATAGTTGTCCTAATCAGAATTGAAAATTGTACTTCAATATCTTACGGTTTTCAGCGAATCATTTCGTATATCATGTAAATCAAAATCAAAATCCAGTCGCAATGACTAGAGCATGTTATATTCATTAGTTGAATTAATCAAAACAAAGTTTCCCTCTATGCATGGTGAAATTATCCAACTTTCTAGTATTGCCTATTCTTAGATTGGAATATTAACATTTGTATCATATCAAGAGCCAAACTTTATTTGCGTATTGTGCAAGACCTATTTGATAATATTAATTAATGAAGTACATATGCAATTCGTGAACTTGGTTTTTCAGAAAATTATTATTATTCATATAAAACAAAACAAAAACATGATTGACATGTGGCGAAATCTATTACATTGTTTCCCATTGAATATCTGTACTTTATCTAATTCTGAATAGCTGACGTGCTAAAATCTCAATGCTTCTTATCAAATTGAATACTTTTCTTTTTCATATCATAAAGTTAGATACAAATTTCAATTATTCATAGAATACCTTCAACTAGTCTAAATCT
This sequence comes from Rotaria socialis, assembly GCA_905331475.1. NCBI lineage: Eukaryota > Metazoa > Rotifera > Eurotatoria > Philodinida > Philodinidae > Rotaria > Rotaria socialis. Next base: position 58,892 of record CAJNYU010004523.1, on the reverse strand, counting down.
TTGTTTGTCAATAGTTATCTCTATACAAAAAGCGTGATCAAACACGACAATCAAACATACGAGAAGTTACTTCGTGTTGCCTCTTTCAGATGTCTCTTATTACTGTTAATGATGCGAATACATTTCATTATACATGGTTACAACGTTGTGCTTGTAATATAATACGTTATGGTTGTACAAGTCGACCAAGACATATAGCAATTGTAATGGATGGTAATCGTCGTTTTGCACGTGAACATAATTTTGAACGTGCACGTGGTCATTCATTAGGGGCTGATAAATTATTTGATGTTTGTCAATGGTGCTATGATTTAGGTATAAATGAAATGAGTGTTTATGCATTTTCACTTGAAAATTTAAAACGTTCTCAAGACGAAGTTGATACATTAATGAATATAGCACGTGTTAAATTAAATGAAATTGAAAAATCATTAGAAAAAATTCATGAACAACAAATGTGTATACGTATCATTGGAAATTTAGATTTACTACCAGATGATATTCGAAAATCAAGTTATCGTTTAATGAAGGAAACTGATCACTATAATAATTTTATATTAAATGTTTGTTTGTATTACACGTCGAGAAATGAAATAACAAACACAATCAAAGATCTAGCTCAAGGTTGTAAAAGAGATTTAATTCATATTGATGATATTGATGATGATTTAATCATGCAAAGTTTAATAGTATCAACAAGTCAAACAGGTCATTTACCTGATATATTTCTTCGTACATCGGGCGAATTACGTTTAAGTGATTTTATGTTATTACAATGTAGATTTTCTATGTGGATCTTTGCGGATGTTTATTGGCCAGCTTTTAATATTTGGCAATTATATTGGATGATTTTACAATATGAAATCAAATCAAAAACATTGATGACTGTACAAAATCAATGTAAAAACATTCTTAAGCAAACTCAAACTGAGGATGAACAAAAAAATGAACGCATAAAAACATTTCTGCATTGGCTTGAACACAAAAGAATTGAACGTTTAAAAGAATAATTGAAATTTTTGTTTTGCAATAAACAGTGTTTTGTTCACATTATTATTGTTCTGTTATTATATTTTTATTTAAAATTACCTTTTAAACATAAGAAAAATTTTGATGCTAGGAGAACTTTTACAAAAAAATAAAAATAAACGACAACGCTATTTCGATAGTGATTTATGATTAAAGAGTAGAGGACAGATACACCGATGGATTATTTCTAAGATAGAATGTCTTAAGATGACAATAGTGGATTCATTTTTTTTGCATTTGGAAATAGATCATGCAATATGAACGAGATGGTAGAAGAATTTATTTTTTCTAAATTTTTGACTTTTCTCTCAAAGTACTTTTCTAAGAGCAAACTATTTTATAGAATATGTCAATTTAGAAATAGCTGTTGGCACAACCTATACAGGATTATGATGTGAAATGCAATACACTATTGATATGTAGTCTGTGATGTTTCGTCGAGTCAGACTACAAATATTGATCCTAATGATACAAAACTTTTGGATCGTGTTCCATTAAAGCAATCAGTAATAATGTTTGGATAGAAACAAGTGGACTATACCATTTAAATCCTAGTCTCAAGAGACAATAACTAGAATACATGTTTTCTACAATTTTAGACATGAAAATGTAGGCAAGCAATTTATTGATACATCTCAAAGCATAGTTTCGTGTTTATCTGATTAGATTTTTTCAAGACAAGTCCTTTTCTATTTTTTATATCTAACACATTTTCAGATGACTCTTTTTAATTACGTAGATATATCTTATTTGCTATGAACCATTTTTAAGACTTAATTCATGTGCAATACGTTCACATCTTTCACACGATATGCATTATATCTATTCGACAGCGACTGTTTCACATACATTAGATCTTATTATCAAATACGATGACACTTGTATACAGTTTGATAGACAATTGAAAACATCATCTGACCTCATTGAATATCTTGCTGCCGGTAAACGTGAACTACATGATATAGAGATAGATTGATATCTCATTTAATATCGATGCATAGTAACTCATTTAACTCAATTGATAAAACTGTTAAAGTAAAAATAAAACAATTTGTGAAACCAAATACATACATGCGTATGACACGTTTTTTAATAAAAATCAAGTAGATATAAATGAAGAATTGAAAGCACTGCAGCAATTTGAATATGATATGAAATCTGAACTGGATGATACAAATATTTTAAAAACAATTAAAAAAACGATATGATCTACTCAAAATTTTCTAATTATGAAATAAAAACAAAGCAGTTGAAGTAATCATTTATATGTTTAAATAAAAATTTCGTATCAAATGGGTCATAGCTCCATTATAAGTATAAAAATACTTTGAAAATATTCAAATTCTTAATTTTATCCTTGCCCAATCTAAATAATATTCTTTAATTTCTTCTGTTAAGATTAAATTGTAGCTAAGTTACACAAAACAATCTTCCATAATTTCTAGTTTTAGCAGAAAATGAAAAATATTTCCTTGATTATTCATTTTTTTTGCATATTTTCATAGAATTGTTGTAAGTTGTGTCCTAGTGACAAAGACGCCAACTTTTTATATGTTGTTGTGCTTTTAAAATCTGAAATTTAACAATCGAATACCAGAATACCAGAGACTTTGTTTCTTTTTAGTAATTGTTTGTTTGTAAGAATTGAGAATTTCATTTAGATCTTTTTTTTACAATAGAACAGAAACATCTGCATCAGTAGCAGTAATCCGCATATTAGAAGATCCCCTTGGTAAATTTTTACCCTGGAACATAATAGAAGGTCCCGGGTGGAGGGGGGGGGGTACTGCACCTTATACTGTATTCAACGTATTATGAATATAAAAAAATGTGGGGCCTTTTGAAAAAAATGTATATGTTCAATTTTGTGTTGCGTTTAATAGAATAAATGAGCTATTCTTAATTATTTAATATGTAACTATGTCCCAGCTTTTGGTCTTTCATCGCGTAAAAGATGAAACTATTTATTGAAAGACTTGTATCTCTTCATTTTTTCTGAGCTGCTTCCTGCGACTACGAAATTTGATAGTCTATTAGACTGCGTTAGTATAAGACATTTTCCTGAGACTTTTGAGAAAAATGTTCGGATACAGGTGAAAATTTTGTAAATATTGGAATCTTTTTTATTCAATTAGTACTGAATTATGGATTGAAAGCGACGATAGATAGTTTTTTTTTCTAAACTACTGTGTTCAACAGAATAGATACAGTTTTAGAAAGCATTAATCAAGTTTAATCAAAATGATCATATCAATGGTTGAAGAATAGCACGTCATTATAAGACAACAGGTGATTCGCGAAGCCTCTACCATTCACAACTCTGGCGTGAAAATGAAAAATAAGTGCCATGTATGTCATTCATCATTTTTCTAGTTCAAGCCATTCAATCTATCTCGAGCTTTTCAGTTAAGCTACATTTTTCATATAGTATGTGTCTAAGAATTTTCAGACCTTCAGTATGATTTTCTTCCTCATTGTTAATTTTTAAATCGATTTTTGATTTCAAATCTTTGAATACATAAAAAATTAACAAAATATTTATTTCTGACAATACTATAAACCAAATCTGAAAATTGAATTCAATCCTTGCCTACGTAAACATCTAAACTTTGAACTATTCAACTGAACTACAACGATCAGATATCTCCTCCTGTCTCTAGCACGAACAAAAAATTACATATGAAGAGGATAATATTTGAAATATGTAAAAAGTTTTTCAATAATTTCAGTAAATCTTCAAGTTTGACACTAATTGCTTCTAACTGATACTTTCAGATCATTATGTTCTTATATCATCATAATTGGCTTCAAATTACACCGGATTACATTGACAACGTTCATGATGCATTGATCTAACGTAAGTTTGCCATTTAATGAACACTAGTTACTAAAATTATCTCATTTTCTTTTTTCTCCTCTCTTCTACTTTCGACTTGATGGTTTGGTTGAATAAAAACACATCATATTTGACTACATCTATTTTGCCATAATTTCTATTAGTTGTTGATAATTCATAGCAATGATGCTCTGTACACGGCATTTATTCTTATTCCATGGTCGATATAGTCATCTATGTTATGTTGCTCGGTTGTTGCATACATTTTCTTATCTTTTATTCCATGCATTTTTTCTACTGGACTTCTTTTTTCACATATTAAGTCTGCAATAAGTTTCATTTTCTTTTAGATAAATAGGCAACCCACACCGGCATTCAGATGCTTCGATTAAACATCAAAAGATAAGAACAAGTAATTGGAGAAATAATAAATTTGATTATACATTATTGTTTTAGATGAAAAAAAGAAATAATCAAAATTTAAATCAGAACTTGAATAACTGGCACGAATAACATTAAAGAAGCCACAGAGTAAATTGTAAATATCTATTCATAATAAAACAAAACTCTACGATTGTCAAATGCTATGATTTTCTATTTTCATTGAAATTACCGTTGTCAGTTGCATGATTTCTCGAAGACTTTCAGTTACATCCATTTGTACAACAAGCACGGCGAAGGAGAAAAAATCTTACGAAATAGTCGTGTTTAAGATTACTAAGAAGCATTTTCTTTGCTTTCAAGCACGCGACTCTTCCGTTTGAATGATAATATTTTTTCTTTCTAGTAAATCTAATTCTTTCATTGTTCACTTTTTCTTCCATCTATCAGATTGAATCTCAATATGTCTGCCATCAAACGGAGCATATATAGAATGAGCGTCAGTATTTGTAGACTTGATGTAATCATTGAATGAATTGATTTTGACACTTAATAAATTCTTTCCATTCATCGTTTATATTTTCAATCATAATAAACGATTGTGACATTCCTCTTTGATCCTATTTTCCGAGTTCTAAAACATAATAAAATGCTGATGTCACTTAGAAAACTAAATAATTGATATGCAAGTGAGCTGCTGATTCCATCGCTAAATTTTTTTCGTCTTAAAATACTAATGAAAAAAAAAACATTCTTAATCTGTTATATCTTCGAAATATTTGAAATATTTGTATAGGAGATTTTACATTAAAAACATGATCTTCAACAGTAGTCGATTTTATTTTGTAGACTATATTTATGAAGTTATCTGATGACTTCCTGTTGGTAAAGGATGAACAAAACCATGAGAATTTCCTTCTTTATCTGGTCATCAGTTGAACCGTTCTCGTTTTTATTATTTACTTTTTTTTAACATTCAGTTTTAAGTGGAAAATTCTCATACTTTAATGCATCTTTCGACCTCATATTTAAATCATAGGGAGATATCAAGTAGACTGAAAAAGGATCAATAAAAATTCTTATTCCATTGAGTTCAATAGGGCCGAATGACTCCGTTGCACGATGTTTTTTGACTCATTCGTTACTACTGGTTAGAAAATAAAATAATGAACTTCTGATCTGAAATATTACCTATGCATAGTTACTTCTGTTTCATTCTGTTGAATTTCGAGAGAGACGATGTTGCATCAGAGACATATCATGGAGATAGACTTTTCTTATAAAATGAATTTCTTCATAAAGAACAATTTACTTCAATTTGAAGATTCATAATTTGAGTTTTTTTAGCCAATTCACATAAATTGAAAGTTTATTCGAACAACGATGACTTTATTTCAAAAGTTCATAACGAGAAACTCTATTAAATGTTTTGTTCATCTTTGTGAGGCTACGTCATAGGCAAATATTAGCTCGAACGAAAAGCTACAGCAGTTGGAATAATCCCATCGTGTAAGATACCTATAGAAGAGAATTGAATATAATGAATTATTTTGAATGTTCATTTCCATTGTTTCTTCAGATTGTCTTTTCTTTATAAAAACAAAAACAACACTGGGTCCAAATGTTCTACTCTAGTATTATTTTCAAATAGTCACATCTTAGTCATATGTTCACAAAAAATAGATTGAATTAAAAGAGATGATAATTATTTGAGTTTCTATCCCATCTATACGATGAGATCTTGTAATATAGTAGATGTTGTGTGAAAGTGTAAACTTCATCACGTTTGTTGTATTAAATCGCTAAAAAGTAATTAATGAGAAATTATCAATTAAAAAAGAAGACAACCATATGGAGAAAACAAATGATGAAGAAGAATAATTTAATCATCGAATAAAAAGAAGAAAAACAGATATGCACTCTTCTCGTGTTCGAGTCAAATAATTCATCCGAGAGCATATACGCGGCAACAGCTATCATCAAAGGTAGATAATTAATCGAGTATTCGAGTGTTTGAACCACCCGAAGATGAATATTTTAGCGAGTTAAATCATGGCTTATTTAGAAAATGAATATTTCTGCTTTATATCAAATTATAGAAAATTTCATTCTAGTTTACTCATATTGCATAGCTAATAGTAATTAACAGATTGAGACATTGCGTTTTTCATAAATCAAGATGTCACCCTATAGGGAATTGATATTAGCATGCCATAAGTGTTGAAAAAAACTGATGTTGGCCTAAGCTCTCACCCTCCCATTATTAGTACATTTTTTGAATGAATATAATAATTATTTAACGCACTACACTACTAATTGAACTGAAAAAAATGAAGAGAAATTAGTTCTTTCACAATTGAATAAATATAAATAATTCTATACGTGATCATAATTTAACTACATATAGAGAATCCTACGACAATCGTCGATAAAAATAGTTTCCTTGGAATATCAGATAAAGCATGTAGAAATCTGTAGAGCAGAGGTATTGTTTATTATCGAAATTAAATTATTTTTCTAAGCAAGGATGATGATAACGAACTAATAATGAGCACTATAGAGTCAATAGAAATAGTGACTTGTTCTTTTCGATGTAAGTGTGTTGTATTCATTGATAATTTAGTAATTGTCAAAAACAAAAATGTGATTTAGTTTTTTTTTTAATTCAGAAATTCATATTATGATAAATTACAAATAAACATCGAAGATTTATAGATATAATTTACTATTGGTATTAATATCAATAAGATGCTTGAATAAATAGGAAGGGAACTATTAGCTTAGTGTCAATGTAGTTGTAAAAGTATCATGAGAGAGAGATGAGACCTTTAAAAGAAGATTTTGCTATTGATTAACAGAAGTTTATTTTCTTAAAGTAGTTCAAGTTCATTTAACTTTTCATTAAGATTTTTCAGTCAAAAGATTAAACTTTTGAATCAATTTTTGATCAGCTTTGAAATAAATGTTCGTAGCCCAATGATCATCAATTTTCAACTATCTGAGTCATGCTATATAAGTAGACTTTCATCATTTATTGTGAAATAAACTTTCCTTCGCTAAAAAAAGGCACATAATTTACGTTTTGTTTTCATTTATATATATATATATCAAGTTCATACAAGCAAATGATTTATTTCGCAGTAAATTAAAGTTTTCTCTACTGTAAAATGTACCTTAAATATTAGAGATTTCTAATGGATAGATTGATCCTTTGTGATTATATTCTCTTTCCTCAGTTAGACACGTCGTTCTTTGTGCTTGGTTTATAATCATTCAGAAATAGATTTGGTCGTCCAAACTGATGAGTAGAAAAGGCAGTGTTTTATTTCTCTATTTGATGAGAAAAAAAATGCAAATAGCAGATAATCCAGCAAGCGGAAGAATGAAGAGGCTATGAAGATAAAAAAAAAAATAGAAGGAGAAAGTATAAAAGACAATCCAAATGTTTTCTTTTCCTTTTTCTTCTTATTCTTCGCCTCTCCGTGAACCGTTGCCATTGCTACAATGATAAAGGTTTTTTCACATTAATTCAGTTTCAAATCAGTACATTTTTAGTGTCAGCGGATTATTTAGTATTTATTAATCTATTCAGTAAAGATAAATGCCGATAATTTCCTCATGCTTAAAGGTAGAAAAGGTGTGTATTAGAATTACTATCGCTTACATATCTATATAAACGTTGAGATAGAAAATTTGTTTTATTGCCATTTCTCTCTAGCAAGGATTCTTTTATTCAGAGAAATGACTCGCTTATCAGCTATGTGTAAAATGAGCAATTAGCTTAACATTCCGCTCACTTACATTTCTATTCCTAGCACTTTGTTTTTCGCTATTTTAAATTTCCCAGATAACTTTATTAGTACACATCTATTTAGCGCTGAATCTTTTATGTAAGATGGTATATGCTAAATAAAGTGATATAATTATTAAGTAATATGCATTCTTCTGATGTTTAGAAATGGTGAAAAAATAAAGTATTCAAGTATTTCTATGAGTTTAATGTGACATTATTATTTAATAGAAGTCGTACGAGAAAAAAAAGAAAAAGACGGATATTTGACATGAAAATGAAGTCCGTGATCCATTCAGCTGTTACACTGTAATGAAACACTAGCACCTCATTTTTATTGTGTAAGACAATTAATAATTCTTCAGTTTCACTGAATTCATTCTATTCAATCGTTTTTTAAACATTATCCCAGAAGACATTTTTCTAGAATTCCTTTATTAGATCTTACATGAACTGTGGGTACCAGAAAACGGTGTTGTAAACGATCTTAAATGAAGTAAAATGGCAAAAGTTGACTGCAAGATGCCACTGTTTTATACAAATTTGTAATATAATTAACATAGTACGAAGAGTAGTGACAGTTTACTAGTAAAAAATGGCTCATAAAATAGGCTGCTAGAGTCCTGTAAAAAAGTGAGAGAAAAAAACAGTCAAATTAACGCAGTAATACACCATTTTATACACGTTTAAGATATCGTTTCCAATGATCGAAATGATAGCCCTAGGCAGTTAACTTGACAAATTTATTCGACATTTTGATATATCTATATATCTATATCTATATATATAATAAGATGTATGAGAATGTTAAACTATTTATTTTGGAGAAAAAGTTTTTCAACTATGAGTATATGCGTGTATTTTCACATCGCCTGTTTGCTCTTTATTGTTTAGTAAAATCTCATGTTTCTGATTTTCTTTTGTATAATAAATGGTATTTCTCACACTTCCATTCTTGATATGAATGGCCAATTCATTTTGCTTTATTTATAACTAAAAATGATAAAGATCGATTTATTTTTTCTTTACATGAATATGAAAGAGACTCGCTTTAAAACAGAAAATAATGTAAAGTGATTCCGAGAATTTTCTTTTCTCTTCTATTCTACAATGAAAGGGAAAATTTAATAGATGGATAATATTCTTTCTGAAGCATGATTTTCACAATAGAGAAAACAACATTGCATTGAATTCTAAATGATAGCTGTATTATTATTGTTATGCAAAATTAGAATAATATTGAAAAACTGATTTTTTTTTTATTCACTTATTTATGACAGTTTTTTCCAGCAATTAGTTCAATATGATAAAATCTTTACTTTTCAGAAACGATTATATATTTATGTGAGTGTGATTTTTTTTTCTTTCAAGTAGACTACTTATCTTTTTTTATATTTAAGTATATAAAAGTATGCATAATAAAAAATACTAGGCATAGCTCATAGTTAATGCATATAATCATCGGAACTTGAAGTATGAAATCAACCCGACTTTCTCACTCTCTCTCACTCTCTCTCTCTCTCTCTCGTTTTTCTTTCTGTCTATCGAAATAGCAATCGATCGAGTTGTGTCTTTTTCTAGAAACTTTTTTCATTATTTTCTCTTCTATCTGTCTGATTCCTTTCCATTTGTCGGCATGTGTTAGTAGTCAAATCAACTTCTTGATAGAGAAAAAGTAAACGAAATCAGCGGAAAGTAAATAGAAACGGAAGAAACCAATGTCAGTCAATTTTCTTGCAAATTCGTTTTGTAACTTTTGACTAGACGTCGATGAAAACTTTTTGCGTTTCCTTAGATAATAAATAAGATATATCGTTGTGGCTGTTAAATAGATTACTAGACGAAGAAAAATACAGCATATGCCACGTAGGTTAAATGAGTACACATTAAGTAATAGTTTTCGAATTCGTTTTCAAATAATACATATAAAAATATGATTCTGGTTTCTGATCGATAAGTCAAAAAAATAAAATAAATATGATTAACATCATAGATTACAGTCGACATTTGCCAATTAGAAGAACGAAGAATTCTCTATTCTCTATTAATTTTTATTGTAAAAAAATGAATATTTATATTTTTTTGTCAATGTTGTATATTATCTGAGAGTTCTTCTGTTGAAATTTGACTGTAATGTAATACTATTGTCTTTGTCTATTTTTGAACGTTAGAAAATCTTATTTTTGTAAACGATACAACATAGAACGGAAAATTCTATTGGATTCGATCATCAATCATTCTATCTAGTAGAAAATGACATCGAAAAACAAACGGTGAAAATTCGCTTCATCCCGAAAATTATTTCCGCTATTTTTTCCATATGCCGTCATGGACATTTTTTTTGTTTTCTTTGTTCTATGCTACTTGCATAACTTTCAATGAAAATGCTGACGCTCAAACAAATATAAGTCAATATTGAGGTCTTCTTTTTCTTCGCTTCCACAAACAAAAGGCAAAGAGCAGAAATGTTCTTCGGTTTTTTTCAAAGACTTAGATAGGTGTTCTTTAGTTCCTGCTCTGTTATTTTAAAAAAGACGATATATTATTACCAAAGACTACCGCTTGGATAATTTCTTATTACCGTGCAATAAAGACTGATGATTATAGTAGAGCACAGAACAAATAGTTTTCTGAAGATTAATATTTAAGTAGAAGAGATTTATTTCGTAATTATCCGATTTTATTTCTAATAGGACCAGAACATTTGATTAATTTATGCTTTTCTCTTATCCAGCATGCATGATATAGTTTACATGCATTATCTGACAAGTGAGATGAATCGGAACAATAATCATTATTAAACATGACACTATATCTATATATGCGACTAAACAGAAACATTAAAAGTAAGATATTTTCTATTATTTCTATCGTTCAAAGAAATAAATTTTCTAGAAGAATCAACACTTCGGAGACTAGGTTTTTCTTTCAGTAAATACTAATATTTCCCATTGGAGTAAAAAAACAAGATGTTCATGTTAATATGATAAAGACGAAAACTGAATAACAGTCGTCCGAATGTTTTTTCCATTAAAATTTGTAACAAAAAGGAATATATTATATGATTATTATGCTGTTTCTTTTCTTTTTAGTAATGCACATATAGAGTCCATGACGACAGAAGATAATTATCTCGAAGTTGTAGAATTAAATGTAGGTGGTGTAACATATGCAACAACATTAGCTACATTGCGTCAAGCTGAGTCAGATTCACCACTTGCAACAATAACATCAACAACATTTGGACGTGATAGCAAAAATCGAATATTTATTGATCGAGATGGTGTTCTTTTTCGTTATATATTAGATTATTTACGAAACAAGAGATTATCTTTACCGGAAAATTTTTCTGAGCGTGATCGACTTCGTCTTGAAGCCGATTATTATCGTCTGGCTAGTATGAGTCGAGCATTAGGGCAAAATCATCCATATCTTAATTCGAATGGAAAACATCTTAATGAAAATATAACTCAGATGACATCAACAACGAATGCACTCGATCTCAATTCATCATTAACTATTTCACGACAGCCAGTATCTCGCTCTAATAGTGGATATATTGTTGTCGGTTATCGAGGTACTTTTGGTAAGTAAAAATGTTTTTAAGAAAAAGAAAACATTTAGCTTAGTTATTTTTTTTTCGAATAGCTTTTGGTCGAGATGGTTTAGCTGATGTTAAATTTCGAAAAATTTCCCGTATACTTGTTTGTGGTCGTGTTCATCTTTGTCGTGAAGTATTTGGTGAAACATTAAATGAATCACGAGATCCAGATCATGGTCAAACTGATCGATATACATCTCGATTCTTTCTTAAACATACATTTCTTGAACAGGCATTCGATTTACTCAGTGAAGTTTCATTTTTCATGGTAAACTATAAGAATGAAATAAGTAAAAAAAGAATAATTCAATACTTTTGTTTTAAATATAGGTTGGCTGTGCAGCAAGTGGTTGTAGTAGTTCAACTAGTGAAATAGGAAAACAGACTGATAATGAAGAAAACCGTTGGCTGCATTATAATGAATTCGTCTTCTATCGCAGTTGATTTCCCTTTTTCTAATTCTTGCTGCAGCCTGCTTTCGTTTCATTTTATTTGACTAAAATATAAACAATTGGTATACAGATTATTATTTTCTTCTATACTCGTATATCTTTGAATCTCTATAGTTTTCTACAAAAAGAAAACATAAAGAATAGAACACAAATAAAACATGTTGTTGTACTATTCAGCAACTACTTATTCTGACTATCTATATTTGTAAATTATTGAAATTATATTTTCAGTCTACCGGAAATCGAAAATATAATTTTTTTGACATGGTAGGCAAATTAGCAGAAATATCTTCAATTATCTATAAATAGAAGAAATAATAGTGAGCATCTTATTTTTATTGTATATCTATTACTAATATGACTGTTTTGTTAATTAAATGAGCATTTGTGTAATTTTTCCGTTGCTCTAATCTTCATCATTTCTAATCAATGTACTCAAATGACTACTAACTGTTCGCTCTAAGTATCGGTATAGAAAAACATTGGAATTTTGCCAACAGTATCGTAAATAAAATGAATCGATATGAACTAGCTGAACATTTTTATTCAATGTACAATCCGTTACCACGATGATAATTACACAATTCATATGCTGAAGATATTTTAAAAAACTTTTTACGTGGCAAACATTAGACCATCGCAAATCGAGTCACGAGACTCCATTGTCGCATATCATTATTGAAAGATCTTGATATTAATTCATAAGAATCATTATATTAAAGAGATATTGTCGAAGATTTCTTTTCGTTTGTATTTGTTAATCATTTTTCATTTGTAATGAAAGCGAACACTTACAAGTAAAAAACAAATACACAAAAAATCTTCTTAAAATTGTTTTTGATCAATAACTGATCAACGTTTCATTGACTGTTCTAACTAATTTGGTAAAAAGTTTTATGATCTGAATTGAGTTTTTACTTGATTATTTTTTCTGCGAGACAAGAAAATGTTTATGATCTTACATTAGAGATTTCTCTTTTCATCCTTCAACATATCATTGAAATATTTTCCAGTTGACCTGTTCAATAGATCTCAAATATGTTGAAGTCCAATACAGGAAAAAATATGACTATGAAAGTCTTTAATCTAGCTTGGTTTATTGCCGTTTTTCTGTCGGCACTATTCATTAAATTTTTTGCTGTTACTACTTTTTATCTAAATATTCAGACAAATTATGTTTAGAATAGTTTGCATCAACAATATGAAGAGTTTTTTTTCTAAATATACGATTATAGATCATTTATAAGTTCATCCTACGATATGGAATATTTTACAATGACAGCCTTAAGATGGCGATGGTTTCCATAGACAGATCAATGTTACATCATAAAAATAGTTTTCTAGAATGAAAAGCTTTTATTCAAATAACTTGTTTATATTGCTATAGAGCAAATTAATGTTGTTTCAGGAAGCAGCCATGCTATAATGGTTCGAAGCCAAAGCACCCTGTTGAATACGAAGTGCTTTTGAAAAGTTTACTAAGCTATCATATGAGAGATCAATATGGCTGCGAGCAATATATTAAGATAAATGATATGAATGAAGAATATTCTTCTTTTTTATTTTTTGAGTTAATTAAATATGCATTTTCATCAACCACGATTGTTTTCATAAAACCATCTGGTTTATTCAAGATAATTATAAACAGAAAAACGTTTTTTCTTCTTTGTGTAGTGCTTGATCAATATTGCTCTTCAGAATTCTTTAGTCTTTTGAAATCGATCCATTATATTCAGTTAAGATAAGTCATAAAATCTAATTTGTGTTCTTCGTGAATGAGTACTGCTTCATACAATGACCAATATATAATTTGACCTATATGCCTAGAAAAAAATCAAAGTGTTCCTGAAGTTCGATGAATGTACAGATGATGTTAGACCATGATTCGACGTGCAAATGTTGTATTTCTATAGCAATTATAGAACTAATGAATAATAGAATTTAAATAGACCACAACAATATATGCGCCATGAGATATCATAAGTGACCTCCATTGATTTCTACTTTTGCTGTAAAACTATTGAGTAATCAGAGTGATCATTGTGTTGCAATGCCATTGTTTAAGAGAACACGAGCTTACTTTAATTTAAAATCAATATTTTAGTGTCAATCTTGATCACCGAAACATTATGAAAGATGCATTGCTTTATAAATCAACAGGTAATTATTCAAGAGAAATGCATGGAAAAGTGATAGCCACGGACTAAAAACCAATTTTCAAAAACTTTGTAACGAACAAAGTTTGAACTCCTGTTGGAAATAAACAAAAAAAATCCTGATAACCTCTAAACGAACTAAAACCAATGAATACGTATATTTTTATAGAATGCTGTAATACAAGTGCCTGAAACAAATTAGAGCCGATCAAAATACTCGAACTACCTGTACTTGAAGTTCAAATACTCTAAATGATGAGGGCGAGAATAAAGTCATTTGTCTGCTTAAAACATATTTCAGTTTTTAGTGTTGAAATGAATTCAGCGGCCTTTTCTAATAACACCACAATTACTTATTTCGTCTCGTCTCTCGATCAAGTTTTTTTCAAATTATCAAAGACTGCTATTGGATTGGTTTCAACACACAAAGCAACTATTTTGAGATTAGACAAGTAGATTATTTGTCTTCATCTTTTCTGGTGAATTCTGTGAGAGCTCAGTAGTATTTTTAAATATTTGCCACTCAAAAGAAAGAACATCTTCTATCAAATTATTTGTCATTCGCTTGTAGTTTGCTCTTAAATACATAATAGTTTAGTTAATATAGATATATCTCAGCAAAAAGATTGTTGATGTCTTTTTGCATCAGCATATGGCATGCTTTTATTCAACATATCCTCGGAATATTTAATACGTTTTGTAAATATATAAATGTTATATTCGGCTTTTTTCTTTCTTATTTGTTTCAAATACATGAATGATCAAAACAGAAAACAAACAGTACGGATACTATCGAATGTTGAATATTTTCGCATGATGATGATTTTATTGCTTAGAATCGTAACTTTTGGAAGAACCATTTATGTTTGCCAGTTTTGTATCTAAAAACATGAATTAAATTTGGTTTGATAGAAATTTTTTTTTCTTTTACCGCTCTTCAAATTTTTCTTTGGCATCTCGAATAGCTTTTCGTCGGAGGCCAGCATCACGAAATATATCTTTATTGATTAAACTTTTTTCGAAGTTAATGTCAACAGTATATCTAAAATATTTTTTTAATAAGGGAACATTTTAGGTTTTGTTTATTTATAAAATTCCTCTTTTTCTTTACCGAGTAGCCATTAAATGATTATAATTAACAACTTTAACAAATGATTTGATTTTATTACGACGCGCTTGTTTCTTTTTTCCCATTCGTTTTGTTACCTTTCGTGGATAACGAGCAACACCAGCAACCAGTGCATGACCATAACCTCGTTCGTTGCTACCATCATCATGTGGCTAAAGAAGAAGAAAAAAATACAAATTATAATATAAATAAGAATGGAAGCAAAACTTTTACTTTAATTATCACAGCTTTGCGGCCAGCATAACGGCCAGCTAAAACAATGACAACTTTCTGGGATTTCATTATTTTCACCATGGTGAATTCGATGAAAAGATCTGAAGGATTAGAAAAAAAAAACTTAAAAATTGGTTCTAGTAAAAGAAAACAACAATAAAAACTAAACGAAGGTATATGAATGAATGACTGACGAATTGTAAAAGCATTTGATTGGTTGATATTTTTTTGTCTGTCAGCCTCTGTTTACTATATATGGAGGATCTCTAAATAGAATTGGATTGACCAATATTTGAAGCCAATCAATCAATCAAATTAATTCAAAGCTGAATATTTATTATTTTTCTTTTCATTTAGATAATTAAATGCCTCTTATAAGTTCCTATTTAGCTCGATTATTTTTTTTACCAACTTATGGGTAATACAGTGGTGATATTCAGTCGTTGCTTTCTGACATATAATTTTTAGGTATACTCAATTATTGTCCTATATTGGTATTCGAAAGAGTTACGATTATATCGATAATACAGTTATTATTGGTATATTACCAACTATTGCTTTACAAAAGTATTTGATTAAACAAGAAAAAATTGATGCTGTCGTATCAATGAATGAAGATTATGAATTAACGTGAGTGTTGTTTCTATTAGTCATTTGAGTGCTAACGAATCACATTGAGTACGCTTCTTTAATGGTTTCTTAATTTTGGAATTATTTATGAAAGAAAGATATCTTGGGGACTAGTGTGAAATCTTTTTAACAAGTATGAATCTATAGATATTATTCATCTAGACTTTAATTATTATATTCTAACATAATCATGTCACATTATAGGATATATAATAAAAAAGCATGACCCTGGAGTTCTCAACTCTATATATCTATCTACTTATGCTGTGATAGTAAATGCTTATTTTCAATCAACTTCTCAAATGATAAATAATCTAAACGTGTATGTGCGGCATAGTTTCGAATTGAACTTAATAGCTAATGTTCGATCGTAGAATAGTTCGATAACATTTTTTTTTAATTAAAAAGAGTCAGAATTACATTTAAGTAAAATAAACCTCATAATCTCTCCGTCGTTTTAAGTTTTATATGATAGGAAAAATGAATCTCCCAAATCTTTTGAATGATCAGCATTCGTTGACATGAATTATTATACAAGTTTAGAAGCTCCTAATTATCATCTTCCAAATGAGATGAATTCATCAGTCAACTTTCAATGTGCTATTATGCTCATCATTAGTCGTTGTTCAATAAAGAATGATATTCCTACCATTGTTAATAATTTTGATAGATTTTCGTTATTTGCTATCTGATTCTGTCAAATGATATGAAAATTTGTATCAAGTACGATAAGTAACAGTTCATCAATGCCCATGTCAGTAATAGTAAGATCTCAGTGTAAACCCAATAATTAGACAAGGATAACCGTTCGTGATTTATTATTCTCAAATGATCGAAAGAGGAATTCTTAATGCCGTTTTGATTTTGACATATCTTTCAGATCTATAATTCAACGCACTTTCCAAACGATTATTTATTCAGATCTCTATAATGAGTCAACAAATTTTCGTATCTACTTGATCAAATTATATAGGATTTCGTGTGATTTTAGAAGATTTTCTTAATTTTTTTCATGAACCTTACCTAAGATAATACGAGAAAACAGAAGACGATCGAATGTGTTACCTGTCGATTATTGCAAATTCTCGGTCACTAATTCATATCTTCATCTAGTTATTTTTAGTCAGCACAAGTATTTAATTCACTCTCTACATAGATCGAATCTTTTAAGTGACTAATCGATGAAATATTCTATTCTCTATTCAGATATGTATCGGATCAAAGCCTTTGGACTAAACATGAAATTCAACATTTACGTTTACCTACACTTGACTTTTCGAATCCTCAAATTGAAAATCTTTTTCGTGGTGTTAAATTTCTTCGAACAGTACGTAAAGCAAATAAAACAGCTTATGTACACTGTAAAGCTGGTCGTCAACGAAGTGCTAATTTAGTAGCATGTTATTTGATTGATACCTATGCAATGGCACCAGACGAAGCTGCTCGTCATATTCGTTCAATTCGACCAAGCACTATATTTGGTGTACAAGAAATAAAACGTTTAAATGAGTTTGTTGAACGTTTACGAGAAGAACATTATAAGAAACAACAGGAACAAAACGAAAAGATTCAATCGCCGACATAGATTTATCGTTTATACAAGTACAAGTATCGAAATAAATCAATTTTTCATTTGTTATTCTAGATGAATGTTCTATCACCAAAAAAGAAAAATGTTTATCTAGATAAAATAAATGAAAATTTAGCATCATTTTTTCGAATTATTGATAAATTCGATCAAATTCTTAATGAATTAAGTCAGCTGAGTAATGGAGCAACGATTCATATAAATGATATAGAAAGAATTTTCGGAACAAATGATGATGAAGATAACGGAGACGAAATAGAAAATAAAGAACAACGATTGGTAATTCATTATGAAAGAGAAGCTTTGGCTGGTGAGAAATTATGTCAGTTAAATGAGAATTTGAATATTTCAATGCGGGAAATTCGGCGATCCTGGTATGTATCATCCATAGAGACAAGAGATCAAACATTCTCTGGAGAAAAATTAACCCTCAATATACCCCAAAATGTCCAATAACAGAGGCATAATAAAACCGTTGTTGAGTGAATAGAATTCATTCGTATACATATTGATACGTATATGACCTTGTACTACTTACGATTGATAGTATTATCTCTATAAAAGGCTTGTGTGACGGTAAATATTCTGAAATTGATTCAGGATTCTCAATAAAATGTTTCTAATTTTTAAAAAATTTCTAAGCTTCCGAATATAAAAAACAGCATCTGTGTAGGTTTTTTTCAATACTAATTTATCCATTCATTTTTTTGTGTCCTTGTTTTATTAGTCAAACTTTCATATTCTTTATGAATAGTAGAATAATAATAAAGATAAAAATTGTTTCCAAAGCTAGTTCAAAAGAATATCAGTCATAGTCCTGTGAACACTAAATTTCATTTTAGAGAATTTGGGATTCGTTTGATCAAAACTTGGAAAAAAACCACGTAGTAGAATTTTGAAAAATGTTAACTACGACCGATCATCCTAGAGAATGATTTTATTGATCCCTAGATAGAGTAGACTTTGTAAATAATTTCCATAAAAAAAGAATTAAAATTTTATTAAAATACTTTAAACTATATTCCATAAAATCATTAATAGATTTTTTTTTTAATTCTTTTTTTCACTCTTTAGGAATACACTTGAAAAACAAGGTGCAGCAATAACAAAATCAGTCTTTCAATTACCTAAACTTATTCGACTATTTCTCGATTCAACTAAAAACGATCTCGATTTCAATGATTCATATTTCAGATGTGAAATAACTCATCTTAGTAATCAATTTCCTGTTGTTGGTCAATTTTATTATGAGTTGTAAGACGATAGGTTCTATTGTATTCCTCGAAGAAATCAACAATAGTCTTGTTGCTTGTAGATGTCTTGAAATTCAAACCAATCTTATTGATTTATCCAATATGAAAAAAATAAAACATTTAGCAACTATTTTAGAGTTACTTTCATCTCGAATGATTTCGATTTCAGGTAGAAATGAAATCCAGTTTGTATTTTGTTCGTTTTTATAAATTCCTTTTCGTTTAGCACCTATCCAGATTATTCGTCAAATACAAACAAAACTAACTTGATTTTCTCGTTTCAGATGTAATATAATGACAAAGTTTATATTTAAACATTTACGAATTCTAGCTATTACAAGTGTTACATTGACATCATCCTATTTCTTATATAATCATGATCATAATCAAAGACAAAATCGTATATTATCTTTATTAAAAGTCGATGCTTCTAATTATGTAGATAAAAATTGATTTGAAAAACAATCTTACTAATCAAATATTTATTTTTTAGGAACGAAGAAATGAAAGAACAGCATCTACAAAAAGCCATTTCATCGAACAAAAAAAAAGAAAACTCGCCGATAATGATGATGATGATGATGATGATGACGAAGATGAAGATGATGATAAAAATGAATTGGATAAAAACGATGAAGTCAAAACCAATCCGCGTGAAAAACGTTTTCGTGAATTTTCTTCTGTTGAATACAATGGAGATATATATATGGTATATTGATCTCGTGTTAATGATTATGCGTTCTATTTAAGCATGATTT
The DNA here is from genome assembly GCA_905331475.1 of Rotaria socialis. Taxonomy (NCBI): domain Eukaryota; kingdom Metazoa; phylum Rotifera; class Eurotatoria; order Philodinida; family Philodinidae; genus Rotaria; species Rotaria socialis. The sequence goes on along the minus strand of CAJNYU010004523.1, from coordinate 39,076 downwards.
TCTTTAGACACCATTGGATTTTCTTGAATCAGTCATTTCAGAACGACCAAGACGTATGAATGAATTGCATATCAGTAAACTTCGGTTAACATTGATTCTTTTGTTTAGCTCGTATTGGCCGTCGACAATTAACAGATGCCATGGTTGAATCTATTTTATATAATACACCACCAAAACATCGAGGGTCAAAAAGATTTTTTCGAGATCTTGAAGATGCTGGTGAACTTTGTAATAATAAATATATATTATTTATTTATTTTTGTTTTTATTTCAAGGACTTATCTCGTTTTCGGAATATTTATTTCTATGGGTGATTTTAACAAGTAATAATCAATGCTTGAAATCAATAAGATTTATTGATTACTGTTATTTTAGAACCTTATGCACAATTCGAAATTGCATTTGCTATGTTTGATACAGATGGTAAGATTGAACTAATAGAATATAGTCTGTTTCAATAGTTTCAAAATATAAATACAAGATAGATAACTTTTAAAAATTGTCATGAAACATCTGACATAAAATCAATCATAGAAAGACTTACCTATCTTAAACTTTTTTTAATTAAAATGAGACTATCCAGACTTCAGATATGTACTAGATTTATCAAATATCATATAATCATTAGAATATATTATTCACGTCGAAATTAACCTGAATACTATTGAAGTGTGAGAAATTGGTGACAGATATGCTTTAATAAATATAAGGTTAATGAAAACATAGAATTCATGGTACCAAACAGTTTTCACTTATTAAAGGAAAATGACTCGGTTCTAGAAGAAATTATTTTGTCATAGAATTTTTCGTTGATGTTTCTAAAAGCAGATTGACAATAAAACAAATTTGGAAATCTATTCTTCAAAGTGAAACAGCAGCATTTGTAGCAAGTGTTTCTCTCTACCAAACTGAATCATTAAGAGTTGTTTTGAATATGAATTGGGTAGAGTTTCATCGAAATAAGAGATTCATTAAATTGGTATACTCTCTCGAATTTCTCTATTGGATATTTAACAACAATCTAGTCATATCGTCTTGTGCGAAAGTTTCTGGACAAAATGTTCGTTCATTTTCCGATCAATTGCAAGAGTTAGCCAAATTTTAAAAACATTGTATTGCAATCAAAATGTTGTGTTCTCTCGGAATCTGTGTTCAGAATTTTTGTGAGGCACTCAGATTAGAAATTATACTTGAAGTTTTGAAAGGCACGAAAATAACGTTTGGACGACACTGCATGAACTGAAAAATTTAGAGACGGAAAATCCTATCATGTCCGATTTGAAATTGATTAAATGATATTTTTCTTATTTTCTAATTAAAGATAGTCAATATAACTTAGTTCCAGTTCCCTTTGCTTAATCGCATAGCAGTTTGAATCTTTTTCGATCAGAATTTGGGTTATATACGCCCTCCAAAGTGATAATTAATTTATTATATATTATCCATCTTTTTTGACAGTGTAAAGAGCATGATGGTCCTCCAGAAGCTGAGAATTGATAGTTTTTCACCAGTTTTTCAGAAACAATGGAGGTAATTTTGATATGTGAAAAATAATCATTTCCAAAAACATCATTGAACCTTTTGCTAAGACTTACTATTCGACGAAGCTTCAAAGAAGACTAATTATTAGGATACAGTTTTATAAGAAAGTCTTTGCTGTATCTCTTGCAGTATGCAGAATAATTTTTTACATCTATCTTGGATTATATTTTTGATATTGAAAACCGTCCAAACGTTATTTTCATGCCTTTCAAAACTTCAAGTATAGTTCCTAATCTAAGTGTCTTACAAAAATTCTGAACACAAATTCTGAGAGAACACAAAATTTTGATTCTAACAGTGTTTTTAAAATTTGGCTAACTCTTGCAATTGATCGGAAAATGAACGAACATTTTGTCCAGAAACTTTCGCACAAGACGTTAGTTGTTTAATCATATCCCGCCTCTACTAAAGTCATAGTAGATGATCGTTTAAATTAGTGTATTAAACAAACCGTTTATTTTTTAATATAAGCCATTAAATAGTTTCTTTTTATATATTCTGTCATATTTGTCATGAGAGCCTTTTGTATTCTATACATGATTAGTAGGCTAATAAATAGACGCAACAGATGTTTTGCAATCATTTGTCATTTTTTAACGACACTTCAATGGAGAAAAAAATCTTTGATGAAATCTTTGTTGAAGTATACAACTTAAAACCATAAACAATTTTGACAGGAAGTTCTTCTTGTTTACAGAGGAAATAAACCAAGTCTTTTTAAAAATTTTCATCCGTCTTCAAAATGAAATTTCCTGTCTTTACTATTTATACTATCCTTCGAGTTTATGAGTAATACTTAATATCAAATTATTTTTCTACACAGGAAACCAATTAGTCGATAGAAATGAATTTCTTGTGGTATGTTTACAAGATTCTATTTTATTTTTGTTGTTGTCATAGTTGATTGATTTTGAATGATTTTAATCTAGCTTGGAAAAGTCATGAGTGATAAACGTATGTTACGACGACAAGCATCAAAAGGAGTATCAAATACAAATATAAATTCTAAAAATGTAAGTTAAATCAACATATTTGACATTTGATTCTTATTTGTTAATAAGTGTTTAATTAATGAAGTAACAAAGTATTTTTTGTGTGCATGTATGTGTTTAGCTTTTTAATATGTTGTTTAATGGCAAGAAGAAAAAAACAATAAAAACACCATCTAGTATAAAATTAGACGTCGTACGTATGAAAATATGCATCAATGTTTATCCAGTTGCACTGATGAATGAGCGAATATAAAATGTAGTGCACGATGCAAAATTATTCTCGCTTGTTGTTGACTATAATTTGGTTCTTGGAAACTTTTTATATCTAATACTTGAATAGAATGACTTGATAATAGTGCTTTCTTCTACACATTGCAGGAGGATGGAGAAATTAATACAACATTACTTTTACATTTTTTTGGAAAAAATGGTCGTGATACGTTAAATTTTACAGAGTTTAAACGGTATGATGAAGAAATAAAATATTTATTGTATAAAAAATAAATACTTTATTAATTCATGTAGGTTTATGGAAAATTTCCAAACTGAATTACTTGAAATTGAATTTACTGAATTTTCACATGGATTTAAAACAATATCTGATCTAGATTTTGCTGAAATACTTTTACGTTATACAGATTTTGATCATGATACAAAAACAAATATTTTAAAAAAAGTGAAAAAAACAACAATTCAATCACGTGTATGTAGAAACAAGATGTTGTTCTCTAATAAATTCATTTAATTTGTATCGTGCTAAATAGGGTATTACGTTTGAACAATTTAAATGTTTCTTTGCTTTTCTTAATAATCTTGAAGAATTCAGTATTGCTATGCGTTTTCATCAATTATCCAATAAACCTATTTCACAAGGTGAGTACACTAAGACTACGATCTCAATAGCTAAGTATGAATGTATAACATATAATTGTCAAGAAAATAAGACTTTTTTTTAAAAGAGTTACTGTATATCCAGATTTAATTTAAAAACATTCATTTTCTTTATGATTCTAGCGGAATTTCAACGAGCTTTAAAAATTTCAACTGGATTTGAGCTTGAACCAAATATAATGGGTCTTGTTTTTCGAATATTTGATACAGATGGTGATCAACATTTGTACGTAGATTATAGTTTATATTGATCAGTTCGAAAAATTTATCTATTGCTCTCGTAGAAGCTACGATGAATTTATGGCTGTTATGAAAGATCGTCTTTCTCGTGGTTTTCAGGTTTAGTATATTCTTTGTAATTATTTCCATATTGATTGGTTCTCTATCTATTTTTGAAGGCATCTACAGATAACGAAGTATCAAAATCAAGTTTTGAACAATTTAAACACTGCTTTCGTGAACGAGCTAAGTAAGTGAATATGTACCTACTACATTAAGCAACGAATGAAAAAAATTTCACTTGCATATGCTTTTAAATACTCATTACTCACGTTGTGTTTAAGCAAAACTTCTCTATTTGCATCTTGTTTATATTTAGAGAATACTGATCAACTAAATTAATTGATTTCTTGATTCTATGTGTGTTTTAATAATAATAAAAAACTCAATTTTACTTTCATATATTGCATCTGTAACTTTGGCTCAATATGAAGAAAAAAAAACATCAACAAGCTTCTTTTTTATTATTATTTATTTTCATCTATTTTGATATCATGAACTTCTTTAGATCTACAATCAAACACCAAAAAAGAATGGCTTAGTTTATGGAAAACTGAACTTTTAATGTAGCTTAGACTTTTTAAATGCATATATATTATTATCTCTTTTTTTTGTTTTTCAATTTTCATTTATTTTCGAAATATATTCATATCAACATATATATCGTTATATCAAAAATAACTCATTGTCTCTTATTTTCGATTTCTAGATGTACACATCTCTTGACGATGGACAATGAGTTAAATTTATGCCGAGTGACATTGGACGACGGAGAGTAAGAAGACAAAATATAATTTAATATACTACATAAGATTTTATTTTAAAAAAACGTTTTAGTTGTGTACAAGAACGACAACACGAGACAGATGTTATTGTTGATAAGTATTTATCATCATCGTCAACTTCTCTCTCAGGAATAGATGATGAACATAAACAACAATTTACAGAAACCCCAACAACAACTATTAAAACGAAACGTACAAAATGGCATGTATATGATACAGTTGCCAAGTTCTTATTGAAAAATCGTTTTTACTTGAGTGCTCTCGAATTCTATACTGAATTATTAGAAAATGGATATGATTTACCGCGACTGCGTGAATATTTTTCTAACCCAGCTAATTTTGAAGGTCCCTCGGCAACATCAATAAATAAACAGTCAACATTTATACGTAATCTTAATCATTATGCAGATGATTCTGTATCACTTGGTGGTGGTGGCAACGGAGATTTCTTTCCTCGAACATCAAGCAGTCAAACATTTGATTCAACTTCCATTGATAATATAACGCGTTATTCCGAAGATATCGATTGGCATAATGGAAACGGTAATGGTGGAGCAGCGACAAGTGCTAGTGTAGTTGGTGAATCGCGTTTTAATGATGAACGTGTTGCTGTTCTAGAATTTGAATTAAGAAAAGCACGAGATACTATACAAGAACTAAGACAAACACTCACCTATGATTCAACGGATGAACAACAACAACAGCTACAAAATAAAAAGGCAGATGACAGGAATGCAAAACATCAAGGTGAATATACGTATATATGTGTAAATTTCTCTGTCATATTTTTACAATTATGGTTAGTTTTTCATATATGATGATGTCTATTAGGTTTTAACAGTTTTTTAAAGTTCGGTATCGTTAAATTTTTCCAGCGACTTTGACTGTTGTAGAACACTCTATAGTCTTTTCCCAAATCTAAATAGCTGAAGTAAGTTGGTAAATGCGTTCGATAATGTACTTTCTGATTTTTGTGCAGATCAATATTTAAATTTAAGTTATTGAGGATGCAAGAAAATGATGCATTGCTTTCACTTAGTGATACATACATATAATAGTGTAGTTAAGGCCTGAATATGTTACACACACAAGTTTTCTTTGGATGACTAAACGAAAATGAAGCATGGAATTTTTATTTTTCATTTGTCTTTCAGCTCATCTATTGTCATCGAATTCTGCACAAGCACTAATTCCAACAGGATTAACTGTTCGACCATTTGAACGTCGTGCATTAAATTATTTAGTCAATGAATATCTTCTAACGAATAATTATAAATTAACTAGTGTAACATTCGGAGAAGAAAATGATACATCAGATTTAGAAGATTGGGATAGTGTTGGCTTAAATTGTTCAAGACCACCTGATTTAACTCAATTATATCGTTGGTATTATCATCAATTATGTATTGAAGATGAAAAACCAAAAAAAGAAAATTTTTCAATGTTAGTTAATTTTGATGAAAATCTTTATGATGAATATAAAAAATTTAAAACAGTAGTTCATCAAATGGTAAGTTTAGTTCTTTACATTTCTATGTTTAGTTTATTTCTATTATTTTTTAAAAATTATTAGCAATTTGACGTAGTTGAATATAATAAACGAATAAATCACATAGAAGAAGAAAAATTAAATCTTAGCGAAGAAATTCAAGCCTTACAACATGAAAAGAAAAATCTTTTAATACAGTTACAACTTCTACAAAATCGTTTAACCTCTGATGCAACATCGAATCTAACAAAAATGGAAGATACAATACAATTGAATTCTTCCAGACAATTACCACAAGTTTATCGATGTGCATTTGAACGTCACTTATTATCTTGTCCTATCAATGACGATAAACAAGACGAAGAAATGGAGATAAATCATGATTTTGAACAGAAAGCATTTGAGGACAATATTCATGAATTAAATATTCTTTCGCTTGATCAAAAAGATTTATTAGATTTAATTGTTCGAACTATTACAAAGATTAATTCTAATTTAAATGGGTCGAAGAAATTAGTAAGTAATCAAATTGAATTTGAAAATATTGTTCTGTTTTGATTTCAACGAGGAAATTCATAATAATATTACTAAGTCTATTTCGATTGGTCATATTTATTAGCAGCATGATTACTATCCAATATTCGAGTATACATTGATATTTTTGTATGTTTCGTTTTTTTGTTGTTGTATAGGACCTTGTCCCATTAGTAACCTACACATCTATATTACATCCAAAAACTGATGAACGTGATCGTTTACTTAAAACATTATTTAATTTATATAAAAGCCCTTCATACAATCAACGGCAAGTTGTATTACATGCTTTTCTTTGTTTTGCCAAACAAAGTGGTCCATTACGTGTACACGCTGAATTATTACCACAATGTTGGGAAAACATAAGTAATAAAATAGATGAACGACGTTGTCTAGTTGCTGAAGCATGTGGAATATTAGCGCCCCGTTTACCCGTAAATTTATTCATTTAAAAAGAGAAACATAAATCTATAAAAATTATTTTAATTCTTGTAGAAAGATATCCGTGTGAGTTTAATATTTTCAATGTTACAACAGATGCTTGTCGAAGATAAATGTGATCAAGTACGATCTGTATGTAGTAAAAGTCTGGCAATGGTTATTAATGAAATCGATGATGAAACTCGATTGTCTCAAGTAAAAGTTTTTATCTTTCTATATAAATGGCTCTACTTATATTTTGCTTTTACTATAGTGTATTGAATTACTCGATCGATGCTTATCGGATACATCTGATGTTGTACAATCAGCTAAAAAATACTTATTACCATCAATTGCAATATGGTGTCTTGAATTAAATAAACTTTTTTCAGTTTTAATTGATCATTACTTGAGTAAAATTGAATCTCTTGTTCTAGTTAGTTTATATCACTATTTTATTGTTACAATTAGAATAATTCTCTTCGTTTCTTTTTTCTACTCCTTTAGCATATTCAAACACCATCGTCAATTGATAGTCAACGCTTTATTCAATTGATTTATATCTTAACTGATTTAATAGTATTTATTTTTGCATCTGCTTTACAAAGTATGAAAATAGATCACGATCTTTCACAATCGACTTCGTCTGCAAGAAGTTTACCCGATACAACATCATCAGTATTTTTTCAACTACACACAATTCTATCTCCCAATAGTGAAAAATTACTTGAACATTATGATCAATGTGCTATCAATGGAGAATTTCCATTTACAGATCAAATCGAACAATATATTGATGTTTTGTAAGATTAGTGAAAAATTTCAATCTGAGATATATATATATATAGATTTGGTTTTTGGTATTTGTTTAGTTTAAAACGTTCATTTGATACAATCGCTGCTATTGATATGATGAATGGAAAATTAGTTCATGCATGTAGTGAATTTATCAAGACAATTAGTCGATATTTTGGAAGAAATTTTTGGAAATTAAAAGTAAATAGAAGACTATTAATTAATTAATTTGTTTCATCTTTTACGTTTTTACCTAATTCAGGATAGATATAATGAATAATAGAGATAGTTCAAGGACACTTCTATTGCGCATCCATACACTTTAGTAAATACTCGTTGAGTTCTTTGACTGGTCATAGAACAAGAGACAACGAAACGAACCATAACAAGAATAAGGACTGTAGTATTTACCATCGACTTTATTTTTTATTTTCTATGTTTATTCATATTGATTGAAGAATTCATCAGCGTCAATAGAAAACTGATCCAAATCGACTTCGGCTCAATGAAAAAATCAGTTAGTGTATATTAATAAGCAATTAGAAATGAATCCGAGATAAATCATAGGAATCCAAAAAAGTTGATATGCGATAGAAATGTTTAGCCAATATTTTAAAATCATAGGAAAGCAATTTCTATTCGTTTTTATGTATTCATATAGATTAAACCACTCTATACTACAATCAATTCGCCTACATCGCAAGATGAAATTCGATGTAAATATATGCAAGCTCAATAGAAACTTATTTTTATACATTATATTTTTTTTAGCAACAAAATTTGTTCTATACGCGACTGGTGTCTTATGTTCTTGGACAACAGAACAAGAACGAGCCGAATTAACTCAATATATATATGATGCACTTCTTCTGATTGCTAATCAAAAATTATCGATAAATATTTTACAAGCGATGTATTCAGAAATTGGGTAAATGAATTTTTGTTATTTTTGATTTTTATGTGTTTAAATTTTAAATGAAACTTTTTTAGAACCGATGCTAATTTCCAAGACATTCTATTAAGTATTCTTCGAGATTCTCTAACAAATACAAATCCACAAGTTCGCTTATATACTTTACAATTATTTAATGTAAGTTTTATCATTTGAAGTAAATACAGAATTTCGATCCTTTTATTTAGATTACATTGAGACTTGTTGATCATTCCACAATATCTCATAAGATCTTGCCAGCTTTGATTACACTCGCGTCAGATGATGATATGTAATTATCTTATTTGTTTTTGGTAAAAAGAAATATTTCAGATTGGTCTTTTGCTTTCGCTATAGAACTGTTCGAACAGCAACTATCCAAGTATTTGGATCAATTCTTATTCAATGTTCAGAGTCTGAAGTAAGATTGAAAAAGAAATGTTTTTTTATTAGACCATGTTCTTTATAAAAACAAAACTGTCATCGAGTTCTATTGATTTTACTAATGCACTAAATCAGTGTTCTCTTTTAATATTTGAGGACTATTCACATAGTTTTCTACCGCGTATTTACATGATTATTCCGACAGTTTTTTTCCTAAATTATGTGAACAATTATGAAGATACTTTCAGGCGATTGACCATTGATAATGAAGATCGTTAACATGCTTTTAGTTACCGTATTCATATTTCTTCAGTCTTTAGGTGATTTATCTCTCCCTTCTTTGTAGACTTAACATAATCAAATCTCTAACCTTTCCCTTCTCCATTACCAAAAAATAAAACGAGACTACAGTCAGTATTGAACCTGACAACTCGGATTATTTCCAATGCGTGCTTATATTCAATTCTGGTACAGTACATCGGATGAGTAAATAGTCATAAACTATCTTAACGAACCAGAAGCAGTCGATGCGCAGGTCATGGTACATAAATGTTCTTCACTCATACTCTACAAATAAATTGGTTTGATACATTCAAAGAAATCTTTCTATATTTTTCAAGCAATAGATTGAAAACTTCTTATATCTATTTCGTACAAAAAACAAAATTTATTCTGAATTACTGACACCAATATTTTGTTTTTGATTTGATGTTTTAATTCTCGAATATGGTCTCTACCAGAACACGCGCGAATTTTTATTTTATTACATGATCGAAATTAGATTAACAGAGAATAAAAATATATTCAACTTATGATTGTTTTTATTTGTTTCTTAAATTAGATTCTCGAACGAGTATACGCCCAATTTCAAATATTTGATACGTAAGTAAAATTTTATTTCTTTGTTTTGTATGAACTGTATTTAAAATTGTTTTTAATCAATAGTGATACAGCATTTCGTGATGAACATCGTGTTCAAAGTGAATTCATAAAAACGTTTACTCAAATTGCACCTCATGCTGAAAGTAAATTTCGTGAAGAATTTATTCTCCCGTTTTTAGCATTTATTGCTTCTCAAAATTCCCAACAACAGTCAGAACGTGGTCAAGCGAAACGTCTTGAAATAGCCACATATTTATTTGAAGCTTACAGTGCATTGTCTTGTTGTTTTCATTCGGGTCAATCGATACTAAATAGTTTTTTACCCGGTCTTTATTGTCTACGTGTAGATTTTGCACAATTAAGACCTGATAGTGTTGCTGTACTAGATTCAATTATTAAAGATCTTGAACATAAACTTGAACAATATCGACAAGATAGGTTTGTTTTTATTTTTAATTAAACAAAAACATGATTCAAACATTGGACGTATTGATTTAGTTCATTATTGATCGGTGGTACAAATCTCAATCAGGAAAATATTCGAGGACGAATGCTCAAAGGTTTAACGAATTTTCGGGATTCAACTGAAAAATTGACTTATAGATTTATTAAAAAGAAATAAATTTATCACACTGAGCTTTGCTGATCAAAATCATATTTTTTATTTAAATGTTGTTCACATGACGCACTGACCGATTTGTCTAAAATCTAAATATTTTTTTTTGTTTCTCTGTATATTTGTATGAATTTATTAAATTTTTCTTTTGTGTAACAAAAAAACATTTCAAAACGAACTAGAACATTTATCGTATACATTCTTCATTGATCAAGCGAAAAATACATTGTTTAGGAGATAATCATTGATCTACACGAGTAATTGAAAGGAAAATTTTCAAAATAACCACTTGTACAAGATGATTCCAATCTTGGGACTATTTTGTTTTGGCAAAATTAAATCTATCATTCGTGCACAACAGGATTAACATAGAATCCTATATATATATTTCACTAAGAATGAAATTTGTAGTAATTAGTTGTGTAAAGCTTATTGACATGTTCCAAATAGAAATAGGAAAAGCGATCCCAGTCTATATTCTGTCGGGTAAGCATTGAATACAGTTAGCTCTGTTCAGTTCTATGAGCGAGTATCATAACATTACTTCATTTTGTGAATATGATGCATATATTTATAAGGCTAAAACAAAATAGCAATTAACTCTATGAATATAATTGTTAACTAGTAGTTTGCAATGCTGAAATAAAATATTTTAATCAAAGATTAGCTCAAAACTTGCAAAAAAAAACAGTAGTTAGATAGAGAATTTCTTTTTCATCGATGGTATACATAATTCATCAGCTAAATTTCGCGTGAGAGAAGTGACAAAATCATTTTGTTATTAAATCTGAATCTCCCAAAAAGAACCAAGTCAAATCAGGAATAGTCATATCTATAAATAAACCAATGTAGACCAGAAAAATAATGAAAATTATGAATCATCTTGAGTTTGTTTCTGCATTTTTGGTATCTTCATTACTAGCACCATCAATTGTTTTATACAATTCAGCATAATCATTCGATAGCGAAGTTTTTAAATGTTGCCCATACGTTTGTGGTTCATAGTTAGGCTGTTTATCAGTTGGACACCACCGTGTACCTAAATCCAATTGTGGGTCTCAAAAAAAGACGATAGAATAACGACCTTGACCAGAACGATTTATAACACGATGAGGAGTTGCTAGTAAAACAATCATTTGCCCATTTCGAAGCGCTATCACCAAGGTTGAGTTGGAAAGCAGTTTCACTATTTGATGTAATCATATTTGGAGCTGAAATCCATTCGCCATTCGGTGTTTTTATTTGTAAACGACCCACATCATCTTGAGATAAAATAGTAATGAAGCCATGATCACAATGTGGTGAACTACCAAAAACACCGTCTGGTACTGGTGAAGATTGTGGTGGATGATGAAGCATCCGTAAACCAATGGATCGATGGCCACTGAAAATGTGAAGAAAATTGATTAAAATCATTTTCACTTGCAGAAAAAAAAAACTTTTGTTAATTCAAGAGCTAACTTTTCTATTTCATGATAATAAGTCAAAACTGCTCGACAAAATTCTGGCATACCACGAGGCCATTGATTAGGACCCTGTAAATATCGATCATATAAATCTTCTTCTTTTAAATCAAATGGTCCTTCGAAATGTTCATGATTAATAATAAATGATTCGCTTTGGTTTGAAGCTTTAACAACTGTTTTTGTATCTTCAACTAATGTACCTTTTTTTATCATATATGATTATAATATTTGATAGCTATTCTTTATTAAAGTCTAATTTAGTCTTATCGATAGAAGGTTTATTTTTCTGTACTAATAATGAACTTCAAATGAAATAAGAGAAACGTTCGAGGATTCTACTTTATAGTATTTGCTGTAACAAGAATCATTCTTATCATGGGCTATTCTATTATTATTTTCAATTCCCCTATTTTTGAGCTGTTCTCTAGTAAAAATTCTATCTCTATGATATTCAAGATTAAAAACACAAGATTGATAGCAATCTACATAGACACTAAAAATATCAGTGTGCCTGTACTTTAAACTGTAGTTAAATAAACTTGAAATATTTCATTTCTAATGCCAAATGATCTCATTGTATGACATTTATCATAGTGTCTCGTAAAATATTTTGAGTAGCCACCATTCAAATATGACAATATGTATTAATTGGATTTGAGTTAAGAAATAAAAATAAAAAAGAAGAGATTACATATTATATAGTTTATTTTATTCGATAAGTTAAGTAAATAATTCCACTTTTATATATGTTACAGTTGACATGATAATTCAGTTGAGATTGGAATAATAGATTTAATTAAAGATAGAGAAAATAGACACAAAAGAGAGCGAAGAAAAGAAAAGAAAAACAAATTTTGAAAATCAAAGTGCAAATAAAATTATATGAACGATATGGAAATTTTTTTCTGAATTAGATTTAGCAGACTATTTTCTAATCGATCATAAATAAGATTTCTTTTTTAAATAGGTGACCAAAACAAAAAAAATTTATTTGTTACTGTCCATTTATCTCAACGCGCTCTCATATCACTTGTATGAGTCATATAGTAATTATTGTGGGTTGTTGAACTGATACTTTAATATTAAAAGCAAATGAAATACTTCGTTGATTATGACAATAATGTTGCACCATCAAATAAATACTTATTTATCCGAAATTTACACTTTAAAAATTTAGTAGAATCTATTAATATCTAATTTTTTTGCCATCATTTCTTTATTAGTTTAACTTTTAATAATTGATACTCGTCACTATGAAACAGACAATGATGAGACATAAATAACGAAGTTTCTTTTATATAAGCTTATTATTTTTATTAACGAAGAACGATTGTAGATAATAACACATCAAATGGACTACTCATATAAGAAACTTCTTTATTAATTTCATTAAAAATTAAAAACTAAAAAAAAAAACATTTACTTTCCTTTCAGATAATTCGATATAAACTCTCGTTCCATTTCCCATCCCCCCTGCTCGAGACCCATACTTCGAAATAACGATAGCGAAAATCTCTTTCTTTCTTTTCTTCGAATACAGAACGAAAGAGAAAAATCAATGTCCCTATGTCCCAATGTCCCGCGTATTAAAATAAACATCTTTTCAGAATCTTTCTCATTTCTCTCTCTTCAATCATGAAAGATTGACACAATCAATCTTGGAAACAAAAACGTGTTTTTTAAATCTACATAATCAATCAAACTATATCATATCACTCACTAATAAAATTTTATTTCTATGAATCACTCTCTCATAACATTTATAGAATAATGAACAATTCCAATCTCAACTAGATTCTAAACTCTACTGCCACATCTATATGAATGTCTGCTTGTTCTTTTCCTGATATTTTCTACATTTGACGTTTTTGAAAGATCCTATATACGATTACTAAAATCCTATATTTATGATTTAGATGGAAATAAAAGTCTACTTTTCACTTTAAATGTATGATAACGAATTCCATCGTATTCAGTTCTTGACGTACCATTTATTTTGTGTATTTTCCGATTGGAATATATTATTTAAGAGAAAATTAAACGAAAGGTGATTTCCGAATGGTGCACTTTACTAGTAAACTTCAAAATATAGAAAGATAAATGAAATTTTCAAGTTTTTTTTCTTTGATTCGTGTGAATCTATGAAACATCTTACACAGAATTTTCGTTGAAAAGAAATCAATTTGCTAGAAGAACTTAAGAAACTATTCAATGAGAATTATCTAGTATTCTATTTGAACTTTTGAATGAATATCTATATTTTCCGAAATACGCTTTACATAAATCAATAAAATGTATATCGACAAGAAATTATTTGATCTAAGAAAATATTAAATGTTAGATAAATGAAAAATAAGTCATAGAATGCAATATCGATATTGTGTCTAGGTTTAGTTATTTCACTGACGAACTGTTTAACCATTAAAAAGATGGCACGCTGCTTTATTGTTGTCGCTTGCAAAATAATATCAAGGTAGTATGAAATAATCATAAGAGCAAAGTGTAGAGTGAAGACTATTGTATCAAGTGATATCTTATCATCGATAGAACATGCATGATAATGATGATGATGCCTATAAAATTTTTCTTTATATGTTTTATCGTCATGTAAAAAGTCCTATTGTTATTTATGTGCATGGCTTTGTGGTGACTTGTTTAGTTAAATTTACTTCTTTTTTCATAGTCAAAATTTATGACGCATTTAAAATTATGTTTCAGATTAAATTGAGTTGAAAACATGGATAACGAACATAACATAAAGTAGGTAGATCATTATTCTCCAGAAAAATAACAACAAATCCTATCATTTGATGATCTATCTTTGATTTATAAGATGCTTTCAATGTAATGTTTTCTTTAGTAGCAGTAGCCAACGGTTGTTAGGAGAAAGTTCTACAACAAGAAGTTACAATCGATGGTTAATGGTATTGATTGCTCTTCTTCTTGCTTCGACCATCATTTTTTCGGTCTTCTTCGCACTTGAAAAAAACAAAAAGAAAACGAAGGGTAATGAGTTCGACTTCGTTTTTGATTTTAAATTTTCGACATGCTAAAATTTATTTATTTTCAGGCGATGATGATCTATGTTTAACACCTTATTGTATTAAAGCAGGTACGTGTGTCTATATTCTTTTAACAATAGATTCTGTAATTTAATGATTGTAGCGGATTATTTATTGGATTCCATTGATGAAACAGTTAATCCTTGTGAAGATTTTTATCATTTTGCTTGTGGAACGTGGCTAAAAACAGCTCGTATTCCTGAAGATAGTAAGTTTCTATCATTATATTGAACGGAAGGGAACAAAAATGGAAACTTGTTTTTAGCTGGTGTGCAAAATATCTTCAATCTTTTAGATACGCAATTGGATTTAAATATAATCGGTATAGTTGAAATTTTTCTTATGTATAGTTCATTTATTTTTATTCAGATCTTTTATCTTCACAATCATCCAATGGAACTATTGAACCAAAAGCCATTATAAATGCTCGTAATTTATACGATTCATGTATAAATGAGTCTGGTATCGAAATCGATGGCGTTGAACCAGTTCTCTCTATTATCAATAAGGAATTTGGTGGATGGCCTATTTTGCAAGGACCTTCATGGAATGATTCTACTTTTAATTTAGTAGATATTCTACTCAAACTCCGTAAATATGATGACGGAATTATATTTAGTGTTGTTACAGCAACTAATCAAGAAAATTCATCGATTTATGATATTGAAGTAAGTGAAATTAAATCATGTGAGTTTTCGTTTTTTAAATAATATATCAGCTTGGACAAGGTACGCTCGGTCTACAAGAAACAGAATATTACAATAATGAAACAGATATTACTGCAGCTTATCGTCAATTTATGACTGATTTAGCTATGGCGTTAACAAATGAAACATCAACAATTGCCAATGATGTTAGTGCAATTTATTCATTGGAAAAGAATATTTCTCAAGTAATTTCTATTGAGCTTAATTTTTGATTTTATAAAAAATTATATGTTTGTTTCTAATTCAGTATCATTGGACTGAATCAGAACAACGTCTTCGAGACAATGAAACGATTCGAACACATGTTGGCAATATTTCAGAGTCATTCATGACTAATGTAGATATTTTTCTAAATTATTTGATTCGTTTGTTTTTTATTCATATAAAAAATTTTAGTTTAATTTTACTGATTACCTTCGTCAATCTTATCTTATTGGCAATATAACTTTACTCGATACAGATATCGTATCAATTAGTGAAGTTGCTTATCTAGTGAATATTTCTTCCATTCTTCAACAAGCTCCACCACGTGTTGTACAAAACTATCTCATTTGGCGTTTTATGATGAATCGTGCAAGTAGTATGCCGAGGCGAATTCGAAGTACTCGTGAACAATTCGACCGAGTATTCAAAGGCACTAGTGCAGAACCATCACGTACAACAACTTGTGCCAATTATGTTAATGATAATATGGGTTTTGCTGTGTCGAGACTTTATGTTCAACAGTATTTTAATGATATTGCCCGTAATCAATCAAAAGAAATTATCAAAAATATTCGAAGTTCCATGATGGTGATGCTTCAAAAAGCAACATGGATGGATGATAAATCGAAAGCTAAAGCTGTTGAAAAAGTAATAGAACGTTTTCAAAAATGAATACAACATATTAATGAATTTTTTATTTTTTTTATAAAGGCTAAGGTTATCTATGAAAATATTGGTTATCCTGACTATATAGCTAGTGATAATACAACGCAGCTGGAATTAATGTATGCGGAAGTAAGATCATCGTTTGATTTTAATTGGTTCAAACATTTATTCTATTTGAATAATTTTAGTATATCTTTAATACATCGTATATTAGCAATGTTCTTCAAATGCAGCAGGTTAAAGCTCGAGAAGACTTCCGAACACTACATGAAGTAGTCGATCATCATGCATGGGGTGATCTTCCTCCAACTGTAGTTAATGCCTTCTATGAACCATCAACAAATGCTATATGTAATGCTTGATCATCGACTAAAGCATTTTATCAATATAATCGTTTATTTTTTCTTTAGCTTTTCCAGCTGGTATCCTACAAATGCCATATTTTAATAAGGATGCGCCAAAGTAAATTTATATTTTCTCCGTACGGAACTATCTAATTTATGTTTTGCTTTTAATTTTAGATATCTGAACTATGGTGGTACGTAATATTTTGTTCTTAATAGATTCAATAGGCATGCTTTGATTTAGGTATTGGCATGGTAATTGGACACGAAATCACACATGGATTTGATGATGATGGTCGTCAATATGATCAAGATGGAAACCGAATTCCTTGGTGGTCAAATGATACCATAAGTCAATTTAATCAACGCAAGCAATGCATTATTGATCAATACAGTAATTACACAGTGGCTCAAATTCATAAGAATGTCTCTTTTCATTTCATTATTTATTCAGTTATATATTGATAGAATTTGTTTTAGATAAACGGTGAGCAAACACAAGGTGAAAATATTGCTGATAACGGTGGAATCAAGAGTTCATTCTTTGTAAGTTAATAAAATGTATTTTTATTGTAAACCATTCAAAATTATAAAATCTTCATTAAATAGGCTTACCAAAACTGGGCTAAAGAAAATCCAAATGTTGATAAAAGATTACCAGGTCTAAATAAATATTCTGAAGAGCAAATGTTCTTTATTGGATATGCACATGGATGGTGCGCAAAATTCACTGATGCCTATGCTTATAATAGAGTTTTAACAGACGTTCATTCTATTCCAGAATTTAGGTATTTCTATTCTTTTTATTTGTTTAGTTTTAGAAATTAGTACATATAATTCTACTTCTAGAGTTCTTGGCCCATTGTCGAATTTTGCTGAATTCGATCGGGTATTTAGCTGCACACCTGGCCAAGGAAATAGTCGAGTGAACAAATGTGCTGTTTGGTAGTGTGCGTGTGTTGATTTAAATAAATAATATTTAATCGGTTCATTTTTCTTTCGTCACCTTCTTTGATACTGAAATTAATAATGTATCGTTTCATAAAAGTCACCAAGAATTCTTGATAGACTGACTCTACGTTGATTGTAGAAATATTCTTTTTCTCTTTTTAAAAGTCAATATGAGAAACAGTCGAAGTTGATGTATTTTATGAATATTGATCAACATATAGCATTTTTCTTTTATTAAATCAGAAGCAATTCTAATCTATTTCAATAACTATTGTAGTTATACATTCGTAATTAACACTTTTCTAATGCGATTTATTGACACGAAAAGATTTTTTTAAATAAAATACAGGGACCCATATTGTTCCAAGTAGTATGAATAAGGGAAGTGTTCAGAAATCAACCGAATCATCTAATCGACGTGAAATCTAAACTTCCAGGTACTGAGCCATACTCTCAAGAGGGAAATGAGAGACTCCATCTTCTTGCAGTCAATTGGAGTCCAGCGGAGTCAGATGGAGTCGGCTGTTTTCCCCTTGGTCTTTTCTCTTGTTAAATCAAAGCTCTTTATTTTTAACAACAAATTTAGGTTCTGTTGCATGAAATTGAAATATGTTTTTTCTAGGCCAATTTTTTAAACAGCACATGTTCTCTTGCTTGCTCTGGCCAGTAATAATGTCGAAAGAAAAACATATATAACGAAGCTTTTTATGTTGCTTTTCTTTCCTTTTTCTGACTTCGATAAAAGGAGACAAAGCTATATGCATTAATCACGTTTGCTGTTCTCCATCGTCATGTTATCGCATGACTTTTTTTATGCTTCATCATTCTGACACACGTAGTTCAAACAATGTACCTTAGAAGTGTATATATTTCATTGTTCAATTTACATAGTATTTTTCTTTTATTTATCATACACTGCACTATGTCTTCAACAATAAAAATCACTCCTCGTCGTTCACAGGAACGTGGGCATGCTGATCATGGTTGGCTAAAAAGTTTTCATACATGGTCATTTGCGTCCTATTACGATTCACGTTTTGATAAAGGTTTTGGCTGTCTACGTGTCATGAACGAAGATCGAGTTCAACCAACGACAGGATTTGGTACACATCCTCATAGTGAATATGAAATATTTTCATATATTGTTGATGGTGAACTACAACATAAAGATTCAATGGGAAATAAAGAGATCATTCACCGTGGTGAAGTTCAATTTACGTCGGCTGGAACTGGTATTCAACATTCAGAATATAATGTTAATAAATCATTGTGGGTTCATTTTATTCAAATATGGGTTAAACCAAATCAATCGAAGCTTAAACCATCTTATACAACAAAACAATGGTCCGATGAAGAGAAGCTCAATCAATTGTGTTTGTTAATCGATGATGTGAATAGTTGTAATGGGAAAACTATTGCCATCCATGCACCATTATCGATGTTTGCTAGTATTTTACAGCCGAACAAATCGATTAAACATGTTTTCAAAAGAACAAAAGGATATATTCATTTAGTTATGCGAACTGGTTATGATGTAAAAAATGGTGCAGAAATTCGTATTGGACAAAACGTTATTTTATACGAGGGTGATGGAGCATTTATTAATTGTGATGAACTAAATAGTGAATTCTCTATAGAAAATATTAGTGCAATCAATGCTGAATTTTTATTATTTGATCTTGAATAAAGATTTCATGTTGGAACAGAGTTTCAACTCTTATATAAAATTATAGAGCAATCGTATTTCATATTTTCAACAATTTTCTATATCTTATAAATCAAATAAGCATTTTCTTAGACGGATTCTCTCAATTTATGTAGACTTGTATCATACGGTACTGGCTTCGTAGCAGTCCTACATATCCTGTATTTCCTATATTTTAAAAATTTATCCTATAATAGACTATATTTTGAGCTTTTTTCCTATATTCCTATATTTTTAAAAAAAAATGAAGATTCTTCTAAAAAAATTCAAAAACCTGATAAGTGTTCAACACATTATTTAAATATTGTCAGTAACAATTTGCATGGCGCTTATTTCCTACTGGCTCATCTAGATAATGTATATAGTACACTCTTTGCATTAGTTGTCTTTGTATCAGTGTTTTATCCAGAATTTCTGGATATGTTACATCTTAGCGTCAGTGCATGGGACCTAGATGGGACTAATGGAGGGTCATATTGGAGCTAAGTAATGAGATTTTGTGGTCAAAAGTTTGTGATTGTAGTTTGCGAAAACAAAATAATTTTTTTGTTTGCCCAACCGGCAAATGTTTTTAACCTTTTTTGATATTCCGCCTTTTAGAATTTCATAGTAGGCTACGTCAAATTTCATCGAATAATAAGCATCCATTCAGAAGTTATAACGGTTTGAAATTTTGCTAAAATCTTGGCAGTATTTGAAAAAAATTCACAACGTTATAACTCCTAAATGGATGCTTACTTTTCGATGAAACTCGATGCAGCTTACTATGAAATTCTAAAAGACTGAATACCAAAAAGGTGTGGGTGTGGATGTGAATGTGTGAGTATTTTGTTCAGAACCCCATCCACACCCTAAAGTGCACGTATGTCCAATAGTGAAAATAAATCGAACATAAATTAGTTTTTTTATGTTTTAAGAAAATCTTGCTACTCCATTACTTTTCAAAACTCAATAATACTTTTATTTTACTGATTATATATACGTGCAAAAACAACACATTATCATCTTCAATGCTGTTGTCGTGATTTTTCGGTGTCTAAATCTTTTTCTGGAATAAATTTGTCATCCTATATTTTTCCTGTATAGTTGAGGGCGATCCTATATATTTTAGACCTATGCTATATAGGAATTCCTATATTTTTTGAGAGAGCCGCTGCGATGCCAGATCATACGAGATTTTTTCTAAATAGAATTTTAATATTTGAAAATTACACTGCAAACGAAAAGCAACTAAATATTTGTTGCTAATTTAAGTGTTTTATTTGATGTTTAGATGAAACATTATCTTATAAAATAAATGAAATGGTAATTATTTTTCTTCAGATTAACTATCTATGATTTCAAGTATAGTTTTGATATGTTTACTGATGTGTAATATTCGCAAGTGGTGCAATATAATTCACAATCTGTACAAATGGATATATTTTAAGTCTAGACGAATAAATACGGTAGTTTTGCATTGGGCGTTGTAGTAAATATCAGCAATAATTAAAAAATTGACAAAATTCATTGTAGTATTTCAAGCAATGTTTTCGCCTCTCTAGTGCATTCAAAACTTCGTGGAACAAGCGTAAAATTGGTCTTTTCCTCAAAATCAATTTCTTTTAATTTTTTATTCACTTTTTGAAATACCACAGCTTTTCAATTGTTCAACCGTTTAATCCAGAATGAAACCTTTCTCTATAAACACGTAACTGTCGAAACAATGGACAGACGTGAATATCACTGAATCAACAAAATAACGATAAAGTTTGAAATGATTCCTATGGAGAAATCGAATCTGAGCTGCAGTTTTTATTTTTACAATTTTCTTTTAATCATTAACCATCGGGTAACTGAACGCAAGTTACGATACTTTTCATGAAAAACACATTATAAAATATCTCAATAGGTTTTATTTTATTTTCATGCTAGATGATTTATCATGAGATTCTCTAAAAAAACATAGAATATTTCATTTCAATATAAACAAAACGTTGAAAAAATAAAAATTTGTCATCTTTCTAAGTTACATTTTAAAGTCTCTTAACTTTTACTAAAGGATCTCAATAGCACCAAAATTTAGAAAAAACATGCTAGTGATGTTTTACAATAATACATATATTTGGTTCATAAATTTATTTAGTAAAACAACCTAAAAAAGTAGATTTCTTACAGTTGGGTTCTAAGTAAAAGATAATTCATTTTATCCAATAGTTTAAGATTTTCAATGACTTAAAAGCTAATGATTACATTTGTTAATCTTAGAATAGAGAATCATCTTTCATTATAAAATTGACGATTTTAGTTTTCGCTCGTCTTTTTTTTTACAGCTTTCAGTTTTGTATTTTGTAAAATAAAACGGCAACGTTGAATTTGAACAGAATTTCTCGATTCATATTTTGAGATGAAAAGAATCGAAAATATCAATATAATTATGTGCGAAAAAGTTACCACAAAGAATTATCTATTTCTTGTCAATAAACTAATATGTCGATGTTTGCAGGTTATGTGTAAGTGCCATTAACAGTTGCAAAGCTCACTAGCTTTCAAGATTACATTACTCTTGATTTTGAACATAGAAAAAAATTCATTTTTGTGTAGATGAAATTCTAAACAACAACGTTCATATCCCAGCAATGTGCGCAGGTCATTCGTTTTCAAATCGACCATTCTTATACAGATATAACGGTTAGTATGAATGCCTGAACTTTTATACAGGTACTCAATATCAATGACTTTGTATTCATTACGATTACATCTTTATAGCTTGATCAGTATAGTATATCTCTGAGATAAACAGCTGGATTTTCACGGAATCGGCTGCTTCTTTATAAACACTCTGTATCGTTGAACCTTCTTAGTTGATCTTTTCTGTCGAGCATATCTTTTCTCTAAAATAAAAGATTATTTCTTGTCCCAATCGGATTCTTATGAAGCATTGCCAAGAATAATACCTCTACATTGTGAGAAATGAAAAATACTTTTATATATTCACAGTAGAAATTCTATACTTTAGGAATCTAAATTCATAGAAGAGATTTGCTTACTTCTAGGAAACGGATAACTTATTTCCATATTATTACCATTATGTCAATATCATGAACAGAAAACAGACGTAGATCTAGAGGTATACACGAGACTATAGAAATACGGTGAAAAATGAAGGCGTGGCGAACTTCGAAAAACGCTTCTTTTTTAAGCCTTTTATATTTCTATTTGATGGTCATCGTTTTGATTTTTATTAATATTTACGATTAAGTTACCATACAAATAGCTTCATGAAATCGACGAAGAAAAATATTGGTAGATTTTCAATGTTTTGATACAGGCGTATAAAGCGTTACAAGTAATAAGCTTATGTGTTGAGTATATATTTAAATGTATTTCATATATTTACTAACCATTTATCTATTAATTTATAATTTAGATGACAGATGTTTTCGAATAAAAATAGCAAAATCATAATGCTATAGATCTGAATCATTGTAAAATTATGCTTGTAACATCATTCACGAAAAACGTATTTTACTAGAAATTACTACTTCAACAACGTTTCAGATAAAATGAATTGATAATAGCAGAACGATTAATTAAAAACCCGTGAAACAAATTGACGATTGCTCGATGTTTACTACCGTGATTTTTGTTTTCATCGTAATAAAAAGGCTTCAAATATTAGTAACGTGTTTTTACACAGAATATACTAAACCAATTGAAGGTTGGCTATGACAAACTATTTGTATTTAAAGTTGATACTATTACAAATATTTCTTTTTTTTTTGGATAACTGACCCTATTAGAGGTGCACTGTATTGATTTTGTCATATTTGTACACATGCTTCTAGTATTTGTTTTCCTCAGAATTCGCTTATTACAGAAATATAAAAAGAAATTTCATTGATTTCTTCGTCGAATAACAGACACATGTTATTTTCATTTATTTTGTTTTTCCCCATTGCATATTTTGTTTAATAACGCCAATAGCTCGTGTATACGAGATACAAAAAAAATAATTGATGTTATGCTTTTTTTCTATACAATTTACAGGTGAGACGATAAAAAAAGGAAGGTATGGGTCGTTCACATCATCTAGAAAACTTATTTTCTTACTAATATTCAATCTTAATAGTAGTAGATTTTAATTACGTGAAAAATAAGTCACCTAGCTGTTGACTATACTTGTCATTATTTGGACCATTGAAAATAGATCGTTTTTGAAATAGTTACAACAGAAAAAATAGCTAGTCGATATTAATTTTCTTTTAGATTTATTATCATGTCGATGGTCCAATTTCCTTCTCCGCAAGAAAATTTACTCCCTGAAGATATTATACTAGTTGAGTCTGCAACAAATTCTCAAGATGCCACAGTTCTCGATAGAATCAAAGGCTCACTCGTTGGTCTTGCAGTCGGTGATGCTGTTGGAGCAAGTGTAGAATTTCGTCCTCGAGACTATCTGGTTGCTAATCCTGTTCATGACATGATGAGCGGAGGTACATGGGGCTTGAAAGCTGGTAAATGGACAGATGATACGTCTATGGCTTTATGTCTTGCTTCATCCCTTATCACACATAAAGGTTTCAATCCTTACGATCAGATGGTTCGCTATAAATGGTGGTACAAAGATGGGTATTTATCGTCTACGGGATATTGTTTTGATATTGGTAAGGCAACTCGCGATTCATTAGAAGAGTTCCAAAGGCGCCAAAACCAACTGAAGAAATTATTTAAATGTCGCACACAATCTGACGTTGATCAAATACCGTTCGATCGCATTACGGCCATCGGATTTGATATAAACTGTAGTCAATCAGGTGCCGCTGGAAATGGTGCACTGATGCGACTTAATCCTGTACCGCTCTTCTTCTATAGAAAACCGAGCCAGGCTGTTGAACTGTCAGGTGAGAGTGCTCGTCTAACACACGGTGACGAAGTTGCTGTCGATGCATGTCGCTACTATGGAGCATTGATTGTTGCAGCTATTCTTGGAGAAAGTAAAGGAGATCTTCTTAGCGATCAATTTTGTCAAATTCATATGAGTTGGTTTAACTCTCAAAAACTTGATAGCGATATTCTTCGTGTTGCTGCTGGATCATTCAAAAAGCGAAGAGGTTATGACGATGGAATTCGAGGGAAAGGACATGTCGTCACATCGCTCGAAGCCGCTCTGTGGGCGTTTTGGAGCACGAATAATTTTAAAGAAGGTGTGCTCAATGTTATTAATCTCGGTGATGATACAGATACTACAGCAGCAATCTATGGCCAATTAGCGGGTGCATACTATGGCTATGATAAGATTCCGAATGATTGGAAAGATAAATTGTACGCCAATAAGCTGATCGTTTGTATCGCTGAATGGTTACAAGTTTTAGGTCAGCCAGATACGCAACCAGTCCAACGACAAAGAACAAGTCGAAATGTGTCTGCTATTCAGCAAACAACAAACCACATCGATGTGAATTTGCAATCATCTAGAGAATTCAAATCAATGATTAGTGAAAACTTGCAACAAAATCATCATGAAAAATCTAGCAAAACAGTTCCACGATATCCTCGTTCAGGAATTCTTATCCAATAAAAACAAATGCTTATTTTCAGTTCGTCTTACGTCGTAATATATCATTACTACTTAGATAGGTACTTTTAGTTTTTAACCAATATATGATTTTATAAAAGTATTCTTTTTACTTTTTTTTTGTCTGAACGTTTGATTTCAATAAATTTCAGAGGAATAACATTTGAAACTCGAAATCTTCTAGCATAAAATTCCTATCGGAAAGTTTCTTTAAAAGATTTGCAATCAAATAAATCATTATATCAAAATCCGTTTTTGATTAAAAACAAATTGAGGAAAATGAATAGAGATATCACGATGAAAACGAACAGTAAATAATTGCATGCAATTTTCTCTCCAACTTTCAGTATTCTATCATTTTTCTATCGAAATTCATTCGAAAAATATTCATGCATCCTTTTCGTGGAACTTAACATATGTTTTCGAAGATGATCGTAGTAAGTTTTAAGGTGAACTTTTTTAACTTTCCATTGTGAGCTCTTCATTGTAAATATTATCAAATCATATATCACACTATGATATATGCCAAAAAAAATTAATATCTTTGCGAAATATTTTCTCTTTTATCTATTTTACATGAACCCAGTTAGACTAGAATGAATGTGTAACTTGCACATGCTAGTCCCAATAGAAATTCACTGATACTTTTCTTTCGATAGATACTAAAGTAGGTCTACGCATCATCGACTAAGTATGACTGTTGATTGAATTGAAAGATTTTGTGATTTATAAATTTTATAAATCAATTTTTTCTTCTTCTCATAAAAATCATCAAAACATACTTTCTAATAGATCTAGAGCTTTAACCTTGTAATCTTTATCATCGTCGGGAATTTCTTATCTGTGTCTGAGAACATGATGTGGTCTGCAAGTGTAATTAGCAGCCTGCAAGATGTTGTTTTTCGGAGAAAATTTAGTATTTTATCATTCCATCCTGTGTCACTCAACGAAATAACTACAGACAAATATTTTTATTCAAATAAATGAACTTGAAATTTCAAATACTCAGCTATAAATACTGTAAATAATGAATTATTAGAATAAATTTTATAAGATGATTTCTCTTTGGATGACAACGCAATGAATTATATGGAAACTCGATTGATATTCTTGAATTCATAGGGGAACAACAAAAGCATTATCAAGCAAGATTAATGAATCGAAGAAAGTATTCTAGAATAAAATGCTACATTATTTATAGAGACATATTTTAAATTCATTGATCAAGAGAGTGAACACGTACGTATACGAAAGTTTTGTAATGATTTACTTCATTTTAGTTCAAATCTATTCATTTATTCATTATTTGTTTCTAGAAACTATCAAAATAAAACACGATCAGCTACTTATGTCTTCGGACTAATATCTTTGAAATGAGGGTTGTATAAATTGGATACTTATTTATTACGATTACTTTTTTCCAGTTGTCTAAGAGAAAAATCAAATGTCAGTAGATGAATACGAGCAAAACTATCATTAGATTGTTCTCTTATTTCAATCGAATTGTAATAAAGTGATCTTTTCGATGTTTATAAAATTAGGTTTTAGTGACACAGAAAAGTGAATACGTCAATTTTGTATTTAATACGCATACCAAGATTTTAGTTTTGAATTACTATGATGAATTTTCAAGCAATTCTTGTTTACTTTGTAGAAGATCAATACTTACGTTAATCCACATAAAGAAAACAATGAGCCAATATTCGATGTTCAATTTTATAGCAAAATTTATTAGGAGGCAATTAGACACTAGCATAACAAGAAAATCTTACTTACAGGCATTAAATGCTAGTGAAATCATAAATCATTAAAAAAATTACGTACACGCACGTCCTAAAAAAACATATAAACGTACCTCAACGAAAACAAAATGGCAAATAACATTTAGATGTGAATATCAGTCATCATAAAATCGATTCGCTTATGTTAAAATCATCTAAAATCTGTTCATTATCTATATTTCAATAATTATAGTTTTTTTTTAAGTAGCTATGAAAATATTTAAATAGCTGGTCATACGTATGATAAAATCAACTACTGAACGAATTTTATTAGTTACAATTTCAGCAAATATTTCATTTTAAAAGATAAAATCTAGAATAGTTATTTTCCATTAAATTAGAAACTTGATATTCACTATTTATACATAAAATAGATCTAAAGATACTCATAATTGTTCGTTTCATGAGAGTGAACAAATAAACACGAGAAAAATAATTTTTTGTGTGATGGCAAAAAAAATATAAATGTAGGGTATCGAATGGCAGTCTTCACATGCATGTTGACTGGAAAAAGATTCGAGAGCTCTTTTGTAAAATTGTAAAAAGAAGAGAGAAAAAAATATAGTCAGCTACCATGGTATGTACTGCGTCGAGATGGAAGCTACAGTTTAGAGGCACGAGGAGGAGAAGTTATGCAAAATGCTGACATGAAAATGAAAGAACGAACAAAACTGTGAAAATAACTCGTATAGCAAATCATATTATAATTTGCCTACCATTGAAATACAGACGAAAGTGAGTTTAATGTTTGTGCACTCTTCACCGGCATACATGAAACGCTCCTTCTCACAATGCACTATCTTTGTGTTTATATTAGAATATTTGAGAGAATTTGACATATTTTCTGAAAAGATCTACTCTCTAGAACACAGAATATAATGTATCTATGTGAGATAAAGAAGGAAGTGAGAGCAAATATTTTGAATAAAACAATGAGTTCGTTACTAAACAGATTAAGAGATGACAATACAACAAGACTGCCTGAAATAGAAATGTAAATCAATTGACTGAGTCAACGCTTCCAATAACCGCAAAACGTGTAAAACGTATCAGATGCTTTATTTAGAAATCCTCCAGTGATTTGATCGCATTAATATTACATCTAAATCAATACTTCATTTTAAAAAAAGTCTGATCAAATTAGTTTCCGGTTATCTTACTGTGTGATTTCGTACCATTGAAGTCCTTAAAATCGAATCCTGTATTTTCTATTTTAAAATGTTTTAACTAATGTTTCTGCTGTCCTCATCATTGCACAACGGATTAGCTTACATTTTGCATAGAGAA
Organism: Rotaria socialis; assembly: GCA_905331475.1. Lineage (NCBI taxonomy): Eukaryota > Metazoa > Rotifera > Eurotatoria > Philodinida > Philodinidae > Rotaria > Rotaria socialis. The sequence goes on along the minus strand of CAJNYU010004523.1, from coordinate 10,806 downwards.
AAATTTTAAATTATTATCAGTTTATTGTATTTAACAACTTTTAGGCATATGCAAATATTCATGAATAAATTCTTTAGACATAGAACCTATGACGTAAAACTGAATTCGTTTCGAATTTACACTTCTCCTTCCACATGTTAGATTTAAATACATCCCAAGTACTTAGACAACTAGTAACGATGTAGATTTAATACTAACTTCAAGAATAATAATAATATCTCCCATAGGCTTATCGCCCGTTGGGGCCGGCGCTAAAGGGTCCACAAGCAGCCAGGTTCTATCGTGTTTCCTCTTTTACAGACGACGGTATCTGCACCTCATTCGTCCAACGCTTCCCCCATTAATGATTATGGGTTGGCGGTCATCATAGGATCACGTGGCCGTGACATCTATGTTGAAGTTATTGTTTTAACTCTGCATACTGACACTAATGACATAATCGATACGCTATCGGATGAGTCATCCGGAACAATTAGCCGTTATAGGCCTCAAACAGACCAAAAGAATAAAACAGAATTAAGCAACGTGATTGGTTAATTCACACCTAAGTCATCTTTTTGGTCTGTTTGGAGCCTTAGTAACTTGTTCAGGGTTATTCCACGGTTGGTGATACTGTGGTTTGAACACAGTACCTTGTGAATATGTGTCGAATAACATATCCACTCAACCATGGCGGCAACTTCAAGAATACCCGATAAGAAATTGATATAATTGAAATCACACAATAAACATTTTCCTTGTCAGCTCACTTATAGGAAATTCTGTGAAACTGTTTCTAACAAAGCAAAAGTGCTCAGTTTATCTACATTTGTTAAGCTTTTTGCTTGGCAATACAGTTATTTTCAAGAAAAAGTTTTGCAATCTAATATGTTTCTTTATGAAGCTAATATATCTATACATAAATTATCTGCACTAGTATATAGTAAACTTTTGGAAAAATTTCACTGCATGGCATATGCACGAAGTATAGCGAAATGTACTATTCAGATATTATTCAGGTCCGCTTGCTTCTATTCTTCGTAGTAACCATAAAAAACAATCTTGACTATTATACATATATAAAAAAAACTGTAAAAATTCCAGTAATTTTTTAAAAGTGTTTTAGGAATTTATCTGACTCTATTGCACCAGAGCTGAGTTTACTGTTGATTTTTATTAGCAATTGATTATTTCTTTATCAAATTGATTATTGACAACCGTTTCTTGTCTAATTTAGATAAACAGCATCACACTTGAATGACTACTGAAAAGAAATCAAAATTGAAAATCAAATCAGTTAAAGAGAAAGAAAAGCAGCCAACAGTTAAAGTAAGTCAACCTCCAGACGATGAACAATATGATAATATCAAAATACCACCCGATGGTGGTTATGGTTGGGTTGTCCTTATTGCCTGTTTTGTAAGTGTATCGAGCAATTTGTTTTTTTCTTTTCTTGTACAATTATTTTTGTTTATCATACAGCTAATTAACATGATTATTGATGGATTTCTGTATGCGTTTGGAGCAATTTCCGATGATCTGAAATCGCATCACAAATGTCAAGAATGGGCCGTGTCTCTTGTCATTTCGATTGCATGTAGCTGCTATTTACTAAGCGGTAATTGATCTAGTTGTCTTATACTATGTTTGACGTTGTCATCACTTTAGCACCTCTTGCTTCTGCTCTATGTAATAAATGGGGCTGTCGACCAATAGGTATGATTGGTGGACTAATTGCAGCTGTGTCTGTTGCAGCATCTGTTTTTGCACCGAATATTCAACTCATGTGGTTATTATTTGGTTTCATTGGTGGAATTGGTATGGGTCTCGTTTATTTACCAAGTATTGTCATGGTTGGATATTATTTCGATGAAAAACGTGCTATCGCGACTGGTAAAAAAGTTCGACTACATTCTATCGATTATATTGTTCTTTAATATTTACTCATAGGCATTGTAACTGCTGGTACTGGGATTGGTTCGATCACATTCGGACCTTTATCACGTTTTTTATTCGATCGGTTCGGTTGGAAACATGGTCTTCTTATTCTAGCTGCTATTCTCTTGAATTGTGTAATTTGTTGCATATTTATGCAGCCACTTAAAGCGGTTCGTAAGCGACGTATTTTACAGCCTATCGAGTTGTCGTAAGTTCTTGTGTATTCACTTGTCACAGAGTTCATACCTTATTTTCATTATTATTTTTTTTTCTAGTGACGTTGCTAATGTAGCTAATCCAACAGTGAGTTTTATTCGCTTTGTTTCAAATTCATTCAATTTTTGAATCGAATGACATTTATTTTCATTTTCTACACGATTTCAAATTATACTTCCAACAAAGTCTACAAATTAGATATTTTGTAGCATTTAGATTGATTTTATTTTCAATAATGAATTATAGTTTGGATGAAGAATTCTAGGTCAATTTATCTGGCCTAGGAGAAAGTCTATCCACAAGCCTCTTTTGCTTAGAAAACATAAGAGTGTTTTACTTTTAGATTTATGTATGAAAAGATTGTAAAGAACATTGAATTTTTATTCATGTTTTTGATTGGAAAGTCGGACATTGATTCCTTGATCCTTTAAAATTTAATTGTTTCAGATGTGAAATTTTCAAAAAAAGTTATATTCTGTTTCACATAGCTACCTGAAAAATCTTACATCCGTGCTCTTCTTCAAATTGTAAAGTTTCTGTTTATGCTGATAAATTCTATTTTTTGAAACATTGACGATGAAAAACTCTTATGAGGACTAGTTTTCGTGTAATTAAGTCTCAATCAAAATGATCCGATAGGAAGATCATGACTTTTCATTTTGAAAAATCAGTATTCGAAGTGCAATTTTGTTAAAATCAATATATCCTTTTATACTTTTTAATTTCTTTCCAAACTTAACCAGACGTGTCAAATATTGATCTAAAATTGACTTCCCACGTTGAAATATCGATTTTTTAATTCTTCAGTATCCCAATGATAATCGATATAATCAATCATACTATTCTAAATGAATCTTACATCATTAACTTCTCATTTGTAGGTAACATCTCCTTTGCTTAGTGAAAAGCAGGAAACCGATGTGAATGCTAAGTCGCCATCTACAAATCATTCACATGGCCATTTAGATTTATGTTTATCTTCGACGGAAAAACGATCGCGAACAAATTCAACTGCTTCAATCAAATCACGACGAAGCATAAAAGCTGACGATGCTATTCGTCCGTAAGTATTTTGCTTCTTTCTACAGATACCAACAGTTTGATTATCATAGAATATCGTTGCTTTTTTAAATTTCGGGCAAACAGTCTAACAGACTGTTAGAATTAAGTTACGAACACATTTAACAAGAAATACATGTTTTAGGCTTATACCTAACTTTAGAAGGAGAAAGAAACTAAATTGTTCTACCCGTACTTTGACTTTGACAAGAGTAAAATATCGAAGTAATTCAAATGCCTCACAGTGAAATTAAAATGCATAGAATCTTAAAGAAATAATTTTTTCCTGCAAGATTTTGTTCAGTTTTGATTTTCACTCGATAGTAAATAGGATTCAGCCCATGCTTATCACTGCACATGATCCCTATTGCATAATTCTATTGTAATAGAAATTCTAAAACTTAACAGAGCATCGTGTCATATATCAATCACTTTGATCATAACGATCATGGTGAACTGCCACAACTACTGAATGTTGTTTGTTACTTTGATAACAGGCGTACATAATCTAAGAACTCATTTCAATGAACATAAGAAACTCATGATGAATGAAATGAAGGGTCTATTTTATTTGCGGGTATACTTTATTCTGTAAGCGTTCGAAGATAAAACTATTGAAGTTTTTCTTGATTCTTCTCAACGGCTTGTTTAGTTACGTTAGGTTAAATTCAATTTTATGAGTAACTTTGTGTATTTCATTTATATCATGTCAAACTTTCAAGCCATTTTTTATCATTAAAATTTTTGTTTTTTATAAAAGCTAATTTAATATCTACCCTTCAGTTATTTTAAATGCGTTCTTGTATACCTTTTGAATTTGATAGTATGTATCAAGAGGATATACTCTATCCGGGTGATATACATAACCTGCCAGAATACAAAGCACAACCGGATTCCTCTACTTACATACAAGAGACAACAAAGGTACCAGAGGCGAAAACACCAAGCCGAATGAAAGCATTTTGGGATACATTCCTATCCATGACTAATATACATGTTTTGAATGATAATAAAATGCGTATTATCTCTTTAGTAAGAAAAAAAGACAATTGAAGACAACTGTAATTCTGAATGATCGCTCTTTTCTTTTATATACTATAGGCTAATATCTGTTCGATGATTGGTTTTTATATTCCTTATTTATTCATCGTTAAAACAGCTATTTATGAGCGCAATGTTACTGAGAAAAACGCCGTGTATCTACTTTCGATCATCGGTTCGTATATTCATCGTATTTTCTCTATAGCTCACTGTTAATTAAATACTTTTATCAACATGAATATTCATTATTCGTTAGGTTTTAGTAACACAATCTCTCGTTTTACTTCTGGTTGGATAACGAAAATTCCGTACATGTCTCCTTTACTTGTCAATAATATTGGTTTAACCATTGCTGGTGTGGCGACATTGTTGGTTCCACTTTGCAGTACATATGAACTTCTGATTGCTTATTGTATCGTTTGGGGCGGTGCCATTGGTAAGTTCTCACAGTGTATGCGTTTTTTATCAGTACATCATTTTGCTTTATGATTAATTAATAACAAGTATTCATCTAGAATTGACTCCAATAAACAGAACATCAAATTACTAATCCTGAAAAAAGATCAACTTTCTCATAGCTTCCATTAGCAATTTAGTAAGATAGCTCGATTTGAGTTGGTTATCATGCATGTTAAGAAAAACGTGTATATGCTAGATATTCATTATTGGAACCTTTTTTTGTAAAACTTATTGCATACTACTAGTTCGATTCAAAATATGCTGACTGATATTAATCATTATCACGTGAAATCGACATAGACCGATATTTCTCTAGTAGAAAAGAAAATAATAGTAATAATAATTCCGTTCATTTCGTATGATATTCTTCTCTTTATTATCTTGCCGTTACATGCAAGACAATATAACAAAAGATTTTCATTTTATTCTAAAGATAAATACACGGCATGATAGCGTAGCATTCACATTATGGTTTATCTTGTTTTTCTTTTCTAACATATTGGAGTTTTTTTCCAAAAAATTACAAGAATCTTATATTTAGAACATAGAATTTAAATAGAATGACAAACAATGTCAAGATTCATCTTTTTCAGTATATAATTCATGCCATTCAGACTGGTAATGATAAAGATGAGAGATTTCCAACATTGAATAAGCTCCCATACCTAAGCATGAATAATTGCGTGCTTTTACGACATCAAATATATAGATCTCGTAGAACGAAACAATGATATTCTGAGTGAACAATACGATGCAGGTCAACGATGATCGTTTATGGAAATCTTACTATTAAAATTTTCTGGGTTTATTTCGACGAAAAACGATTCTTACTAAGTGTTCAGCTCTTTAGTGAGAGAAGTGAACACTTAGTTTATCTTAGAATATGATAAGTGGTATCACTACTCGTTAGACTCTGTCTTGGTATAAATCGCCGACAAAAAAATTTGAAAGAATTTCGTAGAGAAAAATATCGAAGTAAAATTGTAAAAGAAAAATATGGGTGTAATTTTAAGCAAAATTACGCTATCATTCACAGTTCATGGCATAAGCGTATCCATTTTTCGAACCTTCGATCACATCGACTTCTTTGAAAATTTATCAATTTAATTTTAGTAAGTACAGTTCTGTAGAGAATCAAGTCATATGATTCGAGAGCGATGGATTAGAGCAAAAGCAGCAATTCTGTTACTGACATCATGTTTAAAACTAACCACTGTTTTTCTTTCGAGTCTTTTATTTTTAACAGTTTTTGAAAGTTTGTCTGTCGCGGCATTTACCACTGTTCACTCCAGTTTATTGCATAAAAGACGACTTGACATAGTGTTTTTATGACTTTGATACGAGCTTTCATTCATACTTCGGAGTCTCTGTCCTATTGATATATCTCTATCGTGATCCGATTTATTATCGCTAAGAATAATGCTAAAATGGCTAACACCTGTCAAAATGAAACTTTGTGAAAATTTTATCTAATTTTATTTCTGTAGACATGACTTGATTACTTCTGAAAGACAATAATTATACCAGCTGAGAGTTTCGCTATTAATATTTAGGTAGACGATGAGTAATTGACTATGAGTTCTCTTCTAGGCTCTACCGTCACTAAATAAAAATTAGTTAATAATAAAACTTGATCTATCGTTGAAAAAAATGTCGAAGATTCTCTTGTCAAATGAGCGGCAACACATATTGACAGCATGAAAAGCAACATGCAGGGATACATAAAAACAGAGTTTGTAAAGCAGCTTTGTACAATAAACTGGTTTATCACTAATTATGATTCGATTTTTGTGAAATAGGATATACGTATGTCTATATTCTATATTGCCTTTTATCAGATGGCATTGACTGATGATACTTCGAGATGATTGAATCATTTGAAAAAAATGTTATTTGCTACTACTTATTTTATCTGAACATTGCTTGGAGACTATACTCACTTAATGAAACATTTCAGAAAATGACATGATCTGAAGAGAAGAGAATTGAAAATAATAGTATTTTTAATTATTAATATGTAAAGCATTTAATCATTTACAATAATGAAAATTTTTTCACTTGTAGCGTTTCACATATCTCTATCGCCAGTTATAATCTGTGAACTCGTTGGTCTTGAAAAATTCAGCAGTGCTTTGGGCCTGGTATTTTTGTTTAGAGGTATTTCTTCATTGATTGCTCCACCAGTAAGAATTGATTTCTATTTCATCTCCATTAAAATTTCTCCACTGCTTCATTTGCTTAGGTCATGGGTGCTATTCGAGATTTCACATCAAGTTTCAACATACCATTCATTATTAGTGGTATCAGTTTTCTTATCAGTGCTCTTATGCATTTCATGCTCATGTGGATGACTCGTAAGGAAAAATCTCGATCAAAAAAATCAGAAGTTCAAAAAGCTGTTGATGTAAAAAATACAACTGTCTGATTGAATTTTTATCATCGGCTTTATAACTTTGACCGTTTCTTATACTCAGAAATCTTGTTGCACATGTATGTGATGAAAAGATATCATTCATAAGTCATGAAGCTACAATTCTTTGATTAGATTATATTAGTGTTAAAACTTCAATAAATAAACTGCTATTTTGTAAAACAATCATGATTTGCCTAGAATCTGTACGAAGAAACTTCACTACTATTCATTGGGAATACCATTTTTATATCAAAAGTGAATTTTTTGTAGATATTTCAGGCATTCTAATTATGCTTGTTCAATGAAAATTGAATTGGTAAAAATCTCATGCATATTACTTCAAGTTTTTGTGTTTAAATAAATTGGCATAATTGAATATCAGTATTCTTCATCGTAACTAACGAGATAATCCACATTTGAATTACCACTCACTACACGATATGTTCAGTTTTAGATGCAAATAGCCATCAGTCTATTGATATACATTGCTTGATCATTATCGAAATAGAAGCTTATCAGTTGACCAAGTTGATTCCACTAGTGTAATCATTTTTGATAAGAGAAATACTAGCGTGGATGAAAACAAGTTCTATTCTATTGCTTTATTTGATAAATGAAATCATTTTAATAAAAACTACACGTTTCTATACGCGAAAAAAGAAGATAGCCAAAGAGGGACAAGGAAAAAGCACAAGAGCAAGAGAGAGATAGATGAAACAAGAAATGATAAAAAATAGAAGACAGGATAAACAGTAAGCAGAAAAATCATAAAACAAGATAGATGTGTCGGTAGCATAAGAGTAAGCAATTCTCTAGTAAACAATATTTAGTTATAGACGAATAAAGAGCAAAATGTGACGCAGTATATGATGGCAAGTCAATGTTACATCAGTCTAAAGACACAATTATTACAATGAATAAATGAGAGTTAATAATGATACATCATGAACTCGATTATAAGTGTTACAGATGGTGATGTAAATAGTTGTTTTCGACTCCAATCCAATCATAACATATTAAGTCAAAGGTTAATTAAATCACACTAGACTTTTCAGATCGATCGTTTCGGATACTAGAGACAACGTCTTATGCAGTATATAATTGCTAAAAACTTGCCATCGTTTCTTTTCGATGTTTCTTCCTCAAGTTGGTATGATGAATTATGGTGTTCAAGGTCGTGATCTTGGATCTGCCAGTTTACTCACATCCTTCAGTCAGACTTAACGACTACCACAATAGAGTATTTATTCTCCTGAAAAAAAAATAAACTGACCTTATGATCTAAATAACACTTCTTTCAGTGATATTTTAGATTATCGAGTGATAACAGGATAAATATGCAAATATCCGATTAGATAAAATAAGATTATGAAAAACACGCCTAAAGAAGAGATGAATATAATATGACAAGTCTTTATTTCCATAGAATTTTTTTCTAGATTTTCCATTTAATCTAAAATATAATAGAAATTTTCTATTGCTAAATCGTCCTATGGTGTAGTAATTATTGTTTAGTTTGATTGCATCACTGAATTTCACTGAAAAATCATTGTCATTACACAATAGGAAATTTATAATAATAGAATACTAAAAAACCCATAGAACTCAAAGTAAATATGATCTCAACTATTCAGTCTATTCTAAGATCATCATTTGTTTTGTTAGATACAATAAGACACACTAAAATATTCAGATTTTTTCATTCTTGATCATTACCTTAAATATTAAATGGTTTTGTTAAACGATGAAACTTGAAAGAATTCTCCTGCTACGAAATAAATAAAAGTACTTGCGATGCTTTTCTCAGTCTTCTCTTTGACACTCAAGTTTCTAGCGTTAGTACACAGAGGTACTGTGTTTAAGTGTAGAAACAGATTAATTACTATTCGCTTTTTATTTGTGCCGATTTTATAAAAGTAAAATGATAAACATCAAAACTGACCAGCAACATATTAGTTCAAACAAAGATTTGATAACAAGAAGAATACGGATAAACGATATCTACTAAAGAATTGCATTTGAAAAGTATGTAAGAACAAGTTATTTAGATGAACATGATTATTGTCGAAAAAATGCAGGCATAACGAAAACTAACACTTGTTCAACAGAAATTTCTTTCGGAACAAAAACAAATACGTATTGCATCGTGAGCCTTAAAAGCAATTGATATCTCTTTTAAAGACATCATCCTGATTAATTAAAAAGATCAATATTGAACTAAAAGAACAAATGGAACCAACGAGGGAAATATGTTTACTTGACTAATGGCATTAGAGGAAATCATGAGAACTCGGTTAACTCATGCTGATGAAAAAGTCTCACATTTTATCAATTTTCTATGTGATACATCTTTGCAATGGTTTGTAAATTTCGAATGAAAACATTGCGTACATCTTTTTTCTTATAAGAATTTAAAGAAAAATATCCATATCAATTTTAAACGATTAAATTTTCGGAACATCTTAGGTAAGAACCACTACAATTATGACAAAAGAATTTGTTGCAGGTCTACATTCATTTATTTAGAATCACCATTGACCAAATTACTACATATGAACGAATTAGCAACAAGTTATATCGTTTGTGAACGGATCATCCTCAGATAGAAACTTATTTAGTGACCTGCGTGACCATGGTTTTTAGTCACGGTCACGACATGGTCACGAGCTACCTAGTCACGATCACGGTCACAGCCACGAATATATTATTAAGTCGGTCACGGTCACGGTCACAGTCAAGCTCATAACTGAAAGAATAATATGAATTTTGAAAAACTTTTAATCGTTAGCATAAATAATCTTGATAGGTAGCAACATCTGTTAATGATTATTACGATTGAGGTGTTTTTCTAGCATAATATTAGTTTGCAAAAGACAAGTAACATCTATAATGCATTATAGATGTTACTTGTTGGATCATGAACCATGGTTCATGATCCAACTGGATAAGAACCATTTCTATGAACTCCCTTTCATCAAGTGTGTAACAAATTTCTTTTAATCTTGCATATCATGGTTTCTAAACCACTTCAACGTGATCAACTCGAATTTCTTCTGAAAAACAATGACAAGCCGATCAAATTGAAAAAATTTGATCAAACCGATCGTGGTTCATCCTTGTTCCCTGCCTTTAACGAAATTCTTGTCAACGGTGTTGTTCAAATTTTTGTTCTATGTGATAAATGTCGTTCAATTATCACTTATAAATCTACACCTGGTACTGGTGGTTTAAAAAAAACATTTAGCATCTTGTGAAAAAGGTGCATCATCATCAAATACAACACAATCAACTATCACAGCGTATTATCGAAATAGTAAATCGGTCTTACCAGGAAAACTTAAAAAACAAATAACTAGTGCTTATCTTGATTTTATTTCATTGGATAGTCGACCATTTGAGATTGCATCTGGTGTTGACTTTCAACAATTTATTCAAATGATTTATAATGCAGGAAGATTATTATTGAATAGTCGATCAATTGAAATATCTGATTTTTACCACATCCTACGACAGTGAGTACACTTTTATGACTTTAAAATCACATAATGCTCATTATTATCATCGTAGGTAAGTCGTAAATAGACCCCGTCGGGTCCAATAACTTTTCAATTCGGACCCGGAAAAAGAAATACGTGTGGTTTCATCATTTTTAAAGATATTGCACTGTTCCAACATGTATCTTGTAGAGAAATGATTCCTCT